>CABHPR010093412.1:27210-49899 GCA_902168415.1 Peromyscus melanophrys
CTGAGAATAAAGAGAGTTACCTGGCTTCAAAAAAAATGAGGTGTCTCGTTTTCCTACTTATTTGCTTATTCATTTATTCAATTTTGGTTATGCTTGACTCATCAAGTTTACCTGACGTTTTGGTTTAAATATAATATGACAATATTTATCTTACCAGTCGAAAGATCAAACCTCATCAATTACAGACAATTATTGACTTTTTATCTTTTTATGTAGCTTCTATACCCAGGTGGTATACTGTTTCCATCCATTGTATTCTCTCTCTCTCTCTCTCTCTCTCTCTCTCTCTCTCTCTCTCTCTCTGTGTGTGTGTGTGTGTGTGTGTGTGTGTTCTTTTTCCCACTGCAATACGCAGCAAGATAAACCTCTGTGCTTTCTGTTCTGTTTCTTTGTTCAGGTCCTCCTCTTTAGTAATTTAATTTAGGATATTATGCAATGCAGATATTGCCATTACATTAACTTATTACTTTGACACTGTCACTGCTTTTAATTCTGTGAATTCACTGAGTAAACATATATACATATATATGTATAATATATATAATCATATTATTTAGAAACATGACAGTGTTGCTGTCTTTTAATCTATGTGAGCTCCTAATGATATCACTAACTCTAAGCCATTACTACAAATATCACTAGAGCCTTCCATTTGTATATTCATTCCTGCACTAATATTGGCAAGCCTTGGTCATATGCTGTGGGATGGTCTGTATGTCAAACATGTTGCTTATTGGTCAATGAATAAAACACTGATTGGCCAGTGGTCAGGCAGGAAGAAGTATAGGCAGGACAAGGAGGAAAGAATTCTGGGAAGTAGAAGGCTGAGGAGACACTGCCAGCCGCCACCATGAAAAACAGCATGTGAAGATGCCGGTAAGCCACAATCCATGTGGCAAGGTATAAATTTATAGAAATGGATTAATTTAAGATATAAGAACAGTTAGCAAGAAGCCTGCCACGGCCATACAGTTTGTAAGCAATATAAGTCTCTGTGTTTACTTGGTTGGGTCTGAGCGGCTGTGGGACTGGCGGGTGGCAGAGGTTTGTCCTGACTGTGGGCCCGGCAGGAAAACTCTAGCTACAGTCATATGATCTAAATTTTTTTTTTAACGAGCCAACATGAATTCACTTGCAGTGTACATGGACAGTATGAGGTTTTCTCGCCTTGCTTTTGTGAATCTGTCAGTCATCATATAGTACGCATGTAAAGTTCTTTACCATTAGTTTTGTACACTCCACTCATCTCTGGGGTTAAATAGATCAGATCCTATTGTTCCCAATGGCCTCCAGTTGCACCATTAAATTATTTCACACATTTTTATTTACTTCTTAATTTCTACCAAATTTGATAAATATATTTATAACCAAGTGTGTGTATTTCCTTTCTGTGTTATAGGATTCCATCAATTTTCACAGATACATCAGTTAATTTACCCACTCTTGATGTATATTGCAAAGGTAGTTTCCTCTCAAATATTTATAAAGTATTTCTATTTTTTGTATAATCAATTTTCAGTTTATAAATTATAGTTCACTTGAATGGGAAATTGCATTTCATTACCAATTGCTTTTCTTTTTGATAGATTATTTTTTATAACAGAGAGAACCTGAAAGTATACATTGAAACAGGAAAAATGTATGCTTTCATAGTGAGTGACAGCAGTTACCACTTAAGAGTCTTAATTTGGCTCAGTCACTTTTTCATGAATTTACACCTTCACATGAACTGCCTTCTTTCTTTATTCCATCTCTGTTCATCTCCATATTACTTTCAATCCATTTTCACGTTCATCATTCAGCAAAGAACCATCCATTACAAATATCTGCTACCGTTGGACCGGGTCCTGTGCTCAGTGCATGAATTGGCTGTTTGAAACCTGGGGCTTAGTAGAGACCCTTGGCCCAGCCTGGGAGGAGGGGACTAGACCTGCCTGGGCTGAGTCCACCAGGTTGATCTCAACCCTCGGGGGAATCTTTGCCCTGGAGGAGATGGAAATGGGCGGTGGGCGGTGGGGGGGGGGTGCCGAGAGGGCGGGGGGGGGGGGGAGGCAGGCGGGACGGGAGGAGGGAGAAGGGGGGGGGAAATCTATGGCTGATATGTAAAGTTGAATTGTATATTAAAAAAAAAAAAGCTAAAGCAAAAAAAAAACAAATATCTGCTACCTTTAAAACTATAAACATGCAAACATCTGTATCTCTACATCTATCTTATCTGCATTATCTATGTGATTATATGTGTCTATTAATACTTGGAACTACATTTGCTTATTTGTCTATGAAGGGATCTTTAAAGTTTTATTTTCAAAGATGAAATGGCATACCATGATAAAATCTTTGAGAAAGGTAAGAATAAAATTTATAAATAATGAGGGAGACAGCTATTATATCAGATAAAGTGATAATGAAATTTTGAACAGGTAATATATGAGTGGATGTTCAATTAAAGCACATGCTAACAATCTTCAAATGAGAATAAGCAAGAATTAAAGTTCTGGAGCAAATCTGCAGTGAATATTTTCAAGAAATCCAAGGAAAGAGCAGTGTTCCATCACACAGTGAAACAGCAGAAGCATAATAGCAACATCCTACTAGTCAAAGATTATTAAAATTTTAGTCATGTGATTTTATTCATCTTTCATTTTGTTTGCTCCTTTCCTATATTTGCTGAGAAGGTGTTTTATTAGTTCCACTGAAGGGAAAATTCTTTTTAAAATAATTTTCAATTAATTGCCTAGAAATTTGTAGATTTTCATTTTTAATCTTTCGTTTCCAGAAAATATGTGTTCCTTGCATAGTATTACATTCTATTGTCGTTTTATGTATCTTAAATCTCACAATAAAGTCTGGCAAGAAGGCTCAGCTAGTAAGGGACTTGTCACACAAGCTTGATAACTGATTAGATCCCTGGAATCCACACAAGTTATAAGGGGAAGACTGAGTCCACGAGGTTGTTCTGCCTTCTGTCCATGGACTTTGGCACACGTGTCCACATGTACACACACACACACACACACACACACACACACACACACACAGAGAGAGAGAAAAAAAAAAAAAAAAAAAAAAAAATAATAATAATAATAATAATAATAATAATAATAATAATAATAAATTTTAAAAATTGCATTGGAATCCTTATACTATAAGATACTATCCCCTCTTCCAATCATTGTAGAGTATCTTTCTTTCCACCATAGTGTGAATTTTTCTCTATTAATGAAAACCTGTTGGTATTTTAATGGAAACTTTAAATGCTTTTACATTGAACAAAGTTTGAAGAATTTTCAGCTTCACTCTCACACTCTTATTTGAATTTTGGAGGGATTTCTTTTTTTTTTTTTGTTTTCTATCGATTCTTCGTCAGCTGTATATGAACAGGGCTACAGGAACTTCCCAGTTTCATTGCAATATATGTAGATGCTATTTCATCTAGTATCCACCAGTGACTGAAACATTACTGCTTAGTTCTTCATTGTATCCTATATAAAGAGCTACATAATAAAAACCTTCATGGTTATAAGTACTAACATTTCTATAATGTGAACTTTAAAATAAATTTAGACTTCAATTTTGTTTAGTGTATACTTTTACTTTGAACTAGGCATTTATTTTGGTTAATCCTAGCTTGAGTCTAGTATATTAACACAGTTTAATCTCATCCAAAACAATTATGTAGACCATGTACTCTAAAATAATGCTGATGTGATTTTTAAATTTATGATTTCAAGATGTAGATATATCACACATCAATTTCATCATTTAATTGCATTGCTAAACTTATTTTCTTCAAATAAACCAATTGAAAGGAGTTATTTGCTGTACTATGTTAATAACTTTGAAAAATTAATTTACAAGAGATAAATGATCTAAATAGGAAAAAATGCATATTAATGTTTTTCACCTTCTCTAAATAGTAAGAAGTTACAGGGATGGATAAACATTTGGCAACAAGCCCCAAGCTTCACACATTTCTACTGAGGCTATACATCAGGCAGATTCACAAGGATTGAGTAAAATATTTATGCTGGGATTACAAACCACCATGGCATTTAATAATTAATTGGTGTTGACAAAATAGGTGTCAGAAAAACAAAAACACAACAAATATCTTTTATACAAATCCCAAGCCCATTCAATCTTCGAGACAGTACTTCCTTTGTGGAAAATTTATAAATCCCAAGCTACATTTTAAAACAGTAGGTGTCCCTTATATGATCCATAACTCTTGCATAATTGGATGTTCTAGGATTCTTTCCAAATTTTCTCCAACAGGCATAATTTTTCAAGAACACATCTGCCACAAGTTTAAAAAAATCCTGAAACAATTAACCAAGAGAATTTTATCATGTGATTAAAATAGTAAAATAATTTGACTACACAATCTTTGACATGTGGAGTGTGTCTGGAAGCATTGGTGGGAGATGAGAAGTGGAGTTAAATTCTTTTGTATTTTGACCTATTATAAAAGTAATGGGAACAAGATAATTTCTACTAATCATTTTTTTCTAATTAACTTATGTAAATTTATCCAGGATAACACAGAACAATATCTAGACACTACCCTTGATATAAACAAATTTAAAATATATCGATAAACAAATCTATATGGTAAATATCAATAAATTCTGCTATAGGTAGCATAAATTTAATGTTAACTATGTCATGCACAGTTTACAATTACAAATCAATTAATATTAATCTATCATAATCAGTATGGACTTGCATTTACCCACAAATATATAGCTTTATAAACCAGAACTAACCAAAGAACCAAAGAAACAAGCTTGTCCTTGAATCACTGAATAGAAATTAAAGAATTTATTCTTCAAGTTTCACACATATGAAACAAAAATGGTATTTACTTCCTTATTCATTAAAATATTTAATAAGTTTCCATTATTAAGTAATAATAGGAATGGAAGAATTTTGGACCCAGACAACAACTCTAATATAACCATTATGGATGGATTGATGAAATGATTGCAAACTAACACATGAGTATAATTGAGAACACTGTCATGAGCAGAGTTCCATGTAGTACTAAGATTTCATTAAGGAAACTGAATTCAAACTGGGATATAAGAAAAAAAGAATAACCTATATGGGAACAAAGGAGGAGAAATGAGCATATTGTGAATACATGGCCGTCATACCAGGCAGGAAGATGAGTGGAATTGAAAGGCTCTCTCTGAAGCATAGTTGAGAGAGAGCAAGCACAAATGCTTAGTGGTGTGAGAGAATTAAAATGATTTAAAATATGATTCAAATTCTGTAGGCAAACATACAACTTGTAAACTATTCTCTTTTCGGGGATGTCAAAGGAGAGACACATGCAGGTTTTTATGTAGACATGTCATATAGTGAGTTTTGCTTTTTTTAAAATTATTTTTATTCCATTGGTCTAAGTGGTTTACAGAGAAGACAAAATTGGGGAAAATAAAGCAATATGTAGACACTACGAAATAACATAAAGGGGGAAGTAAGGCCAAAGAGGGGTGTATTAAGTTATGAAAAGAAGCAGCAACCTTGTTGATTAGATGCATCTCCACAAATATGATGTTAAACTACTTGCAAATGCTCCATTCTCAGTAATCGTGGTGAGATGGAAATCTACATAGAAATATAATTTATTATGACAATATTCTTAGTAATGCTTCTTTAATGGTATTTCTGAGCAAGGGCCCATAAAGTTGTGATAGCTGATACACACTGGCTTACTTGTTAATAGATTCTGCCTATAACAATAAATAAAAATAGCATGTATGACAGGAATGATTCATAAATAAACTATATAATAGCAACTAGGAAGTAAACATTTCTACACTGAAATAAACTACAACAGGAAATCATTAAATAAGCTATAATATGAGGTGGTAGCTCAGTGGTGGGGCACTTGTCTAGCATGTATAAGCCTTCAACTCAGATTCTCAAAACTGCAAAAATATTTAAAAAGAAAAATACAATAAAAAAGTTTCACAATATAATACTGGAAACATGGGAAAATGAAAAAGAGTTAACAAATAAAAAATAAATAGTGCCTAACTTAGTTCTTTTTGCTTCAAAGATTTGAAGAAAATCTTCATGCCATAAATACGTTTTTTCTTCTGTAAGACACCTGTTTATCCCTTTGTTTAAATGTAAATGTTTCCTTATGCTTTTGAAATAAATTTCCTTTTGTAATTTAAAAAAAATAAAAAAATAAAAATAAATAACTAAATTTGTCTTAGGAAATGGAACTCTATAATATTTCATAATTCTTCAAACAATTAAAAATAAAACTAATACTGTTCACCCCAAACAAGAAAAGCACCCCATTTTCCAAACTTAATAGATGATGAATGTAGGTCAACAAATGGGTTAATAATTGATAATCCCCGTATTTTACATACTTTTACTTAGATTTCATTTTTTAAAATATTTTAATCCATTTCTAAATTTCTTAAAATGTATTTTTTCTCATATGTTACATCCTGACCACAGTTTTTCCTCCCTCCTCCCCTCCTATCCCACACCGCCCCCCATCCACTCTTCCTCCATTTCCCCTCAGCAAGGGGCAGGCCTCCCAAGGACATCAACCAAAAGTGTCATATCAACTTGCAATAAGACTAGGTACTTCCTCTCCTATTAAGGGTGGACGAGGCAACCCAGGAAGAGGAAAACAGTCCCCAAAGTAGGCAAAAAGAGTCAGAGACAGTCAGTCTCACAAGAAGATGCAGCTACACATCCATAACATATATTCAGAAGACCTAGGTCAGACCCCCACAGGCTCCATGATTTTAGTTTCATTCTCCGGGAACCCCTATGAGACCTATTTAGTTGACTCAGTGGGCCATTTTCTTGTGGTGTCTCTCTCCCCTTTGACTCCTACAGTCCTTCCTCCCCCTCTTTCTCAGGATTCCCTGAGCCTGGCCTAAAGTTTGGCTGTGGGTTTCCGCATCTGTTTCCATCAGTTGTTGGAGGAAGACTCTCTGATGACAATTATACTAGGCTCCTGGTTACTTATGTGTATGTGTATATATGTCTTTCTTTTCTGCTGTGCATGTGTGTGTATGTGCTTGCTTGTGTCAGTGTGTGTCCCAGTAGAGGCAAAAAGAAGTCATCTGATCCCCTGAAGTTGGAAGTTGCAGTATGTTGGAAGTCGCTTAACTTGATGCTAGAAACTGAACTCAGATCCTCCCCAGGAGTAGCAAGTGCTCTTCACTGCTCAGCCTACTTGCCATTTCCTTTTGTATAGATTTTAAAGATCATTTTCTTAGATGATAGACACAAAAATAATTAGACAGAGGTTCTTTGAAATCAAAACTATTTCTACTTCCCTTTTGACTACCAATGAAAAATTCTCTATCTAAATAGGAGTGTCATAGTTTCAGTTGTCAACTTGACACCCTTGACAAGGGGAAACTCAACTAAAAAATTACCTTCAGCAGATTTCCCTACGGATATTGTCTGAGTCATTTTTCTGGCTTGATTATTGATGGAGGAGGGCTCAGTCTCCTCCCGGCATTGCAATCCCTATTCATTTGGGCATGGGCTTTTCAAAAACATAGCTGGGCCAAGCCAAAGGAAGCAAACCAATAAGGGAGCAGCCTTCCTCTGAGGTCTTTATTCTGATTTCAGGCTCCTGGCCAGAGCTCTGCTTTGGTTTTCTTGATGGTGGACTATAACCTGTAAGATAAAAACCAAAACAACAAAACAAAAACCCCAAAACTTCCTTCTCAAGTAGCTTTTGGTTGTGTTGTTTACAACGAGGTAAATTCATCTTTCTGTCTCCTTCTGTCTCCTTCTCCCTCTCCCTCTCCTCTCCCTCTCCCCTTCCCCCTCCCCCTCCCTCTCCCTCTCTCTCTCTTTTTCATACATACACACACACACACACACACACACACACCACCACCACCACCACCACCACCACCACACAATGCACATAAGACAGTATAAACCTCTTACAATACATATTATTTTCTAATATTATATAATATTGGATATAAAAACACAGAAGTCATTCATAAAGGCACATGTTCTGTACACACACACACACACACACACACACACACACACGCATGCATGCACGCACAAACACACCACATTTCAAATACATGTCAAGGATTAGAAAGAGGAAAATAAAGGGGGAAATGATATAATTATACTTTAATATAATAATTAAGAACTTTGTAGAAAAGTGGAAGATCTTATTTGAGATTCAAATAGTAGGATGAGAAAAAGAGAGAGGAAAATCAACAATGCTATAAAAATAATTGGATACACTTTCACTCAGTTTCCTGGTGTGCTGCCTCTAATCAAGACAGCATTCGTGTGCATCATAATACAGTGATGTGTTTTTTCTCTTGATTGATTTTATTCACTTTTATTGTTATGTTTAAGCAGAAACCATTATACACACTTAGCCTTGTCTTAGCTAAGTGTATTTTAATGAAGTAATTTATGATTTTTTTGGCTGTTTGTAAAATTCAGGCACTTTATTTTATTTTGGGGACATACACATGATGAAAATAATTTGATCAGGCACAAAAAAACAGTGGCTTTACCACACTGAACTCCATTCCATCAGACACTTCATCAAATATAAAGGATTTGTCTTGGAAACTTACAGATGTTAATTGGCCATGAAAAAAATAAAGGCCTAGAATTAATTTCAAGATTAATTTGATCAGTTTTATTACTGGAAGCAAACCCTGTCTCCAAAAACAAATCATGAAGCAGTATTTGATTCTCTTTGGCAATACTTCTTACATTTATTTCAAGATACTTTTCATTGTTTTTCTTTCTGAGAACTTTTACATTTCCTGAGGTTTATAGAATATATGAAAAAATATGTGATACCTAATATCCACTTTTGGAATAAAGATAACTTGGGGCTAATTCCTCTCATATTGAAATTATTAAGGTCAAAGAAGTCATAATATCTACCTTTGTTCATAAGATAACCAAACGTGTCTTACACTTGATTCTATACCCAAACTTTATGAGTATCTCAAATAGTTTTGATTATTTAAAATATAATAATCATAAGTGAATATATTAGAATTATTAAAAGATCAGAAAACAATAAAAATTTTGTACACAAATTTCAAAGAGAGCTCACCTTTATTAGAAAATTTAAGTAATTAGTTTTATTCTGGATCAATAATTTGTTATAAGTAGTAACAGTAAACATATTTAATGGTTATATTTGGGTTTTTTTACATAGTACTTTTAAGGATTTGCTATATTTTTCCAAGAATATAAGTCTTCATTAACTGGAAGGTTTATTAAGGAGACAAGAAACTGATAGTCTTCTTGACTGTTTTAGTCATCATTAAAAAGCCACCACATACAAAAAAGGTACTCTTTAGATGTCAAACTAAAATGTCTAAGGACAGCAATGCAACCATCATAGATTCACTTTTTTTTGAGCATTAAATGAATACAATCATTTTGTTGAGGGGAAAACACATTAGTATAACTCAGAACACTCAATAAGGGACATTGAGTATTTTTTCTTGCTAATTATACCCAGACTGAATAGTTTATGAATAATGTATATTTATCCTAGACATAAATTTGAGGAATCTGAAAACAAGGCACTAGTAGGTACTGTGTGATCAGGACTGGTTTTTCCAACTGGACTCGAAAACCTGATGCAACACTCCCTGAGAAGTGTTATGTTTGCTAAGAAGAGGAAAGGACCGAGACAATTTCCCTCCATTAGTTTTGTTTTTGTTTTATTGTATTTTATTTTTTGTTTTTACAAGGTGCAATCCCATAGTTATTTCAAAGGGACCAACTCTAACACCATCACATGAGGTGAAATCCTAATATGTACTTGGAGAGACATTCAGATTTTAATCAAGAAAGAAAAAAAATCTCATTTGGGACTAAAAATTTTAAAAAAAGGTTTAATGTTATCTAGTCCAGTAAATCCATCCAATATTTGTTCTCATTAGTGCATAATGATCATCTGAATCTTTCATTATTACCAGGATTTCTTCTAGGGTAAAGTGAAAATTTTGATGTTAAAAATCACTGGAGAATCATAAAATCCGCTAAACAATCTCTAAAATTTTGTTACTTTAAAGAAACTTCTTTAAACAATTCTTTCTTACATGAAAACAATTGATAAATATCAAATCTGTAGCTATAAAATGTGTTTAAGGATTATGAATAGAGATTAAATTCAGAACATCTAAAGAAAAGCATATTTTCTGTAGTACTACTCAGCAGAGAAAAACAATGACATCCTGAGGTGTGCAAGCAAATGGATAGAACTAGAAAATATCATTCTGAGTGAGGTAACCCAGACTCAGAAAGACAAACATGGTATGTACTCACTCATAAGTGGATACTAGATGTAAAGCAAAGGATAACCAGACGGTAACCCACAGCTCCAAGGAGGCTAGCTAGTAAGGAGGACCTTAGGAACGACACAGAGTTCACCCAGCGATGGAGAAATGGATGAGATCTACAGGGGCAAACTGGGGCTGAGGGGGAGTAATGGAGGGCAAGGGTTAGGGGAAAGAGAGCTTAGGGGAGCGGGAGGTTCGCGCTGGAACAGGAACAGAGTAGAAGAGCAAGGAAAGAGATACCATGATAAAAGATGACACCATGGGAATAGGGAGAAGCAGAGTGCTAGGGAGGTCCCCAGGAGTCCCAAAAGATGACTCCACCATAGACTACTAACAATGGTCCAGAGGGTGCCTGAGCTGACCTACTCCGGTGATCAGATGGCTGAATACCCTAACTGTCATAATAGAACCCTCATCCAGTGACTGATAGAAGCAGATGCAGAGATCCACGGCCCGGTCCTGGGCAGAGCTCCAGGAGTCCGATTGCCAAGAGAGAGGAGGGATTCCATGAGCAAGAGATATAGAGACCATGATTAGAAAAAGCACAGAGACAACTAGCCAAACTAGTGGAAACATATGAACTGTGAACCAATAGTTGAGGAGCCCCCATGGTACTGGACTAGGCCCTCTGGATAAGTGAGACAGTCGTTTATCTTGAACTGTTTAGGGGACCCCCAGGCAGTGGGACTGAGATCTGTCCCTAGTGCATGAGCTGGCTTTTTGGAACCCCGGGCCTATGGTGAGACACTTGGCGCAGCCTTGGTGCAGGGAGGAGGGGCTTGGACCTGCCTCAACTGAATGTACCTGGCTCTGCTGACTCCCCATGGGAGACCTTGCTTTGAAGGAGGTGGGAATGGAGGGTGGGTTGGGGGGAAAGGCTTGGGGGTAGGAGGAGGGAGGATAGGGGAATCTGAAGTTGATATGTAAAATGAATAGAAAACCTCTTAATAAAAAATATTAAAAACAAAAAAAACAAAAAAAGAATTTTTAAAGTAACAAAGGAAAAAAAAAAAAGAAAAGCACATAAGAAACTAAAAGTTCCAGTTACTAGTTATCTATATTAGTAACCTATAGTGTATTGATTTAAGCTTCAAGATAACATATTTACTTAGGCTCTAACATTACCAATCCTATTACCGAATTGTAATGGCTGTGAGGCATGTGGGTAGTTAGATAAATAAAGATCATTCACTAAAATGGATTTGAGCCTAAAACAATCAAAACTACCTTGAAATAATAAGTGATATGCTCAGCTGGTAGTTCTGTTGTTTCATAAATTATCTGTTATTAGTTTAAATATTTTGCATAAATGTCCAATTACAATTGGAAAACATACACATTAGGAAACTTGTACATAATAATCTTTTTATTACATTGAAGAAGATTTTTTCTTATAATTTAAGGTAAGTGATACAGTTGCCAGCATATATAAGAAAATTTATTAACAAGGTAGACTATTTCCACAAAACTTATATATTTAGTATTTGAATGTATGAAGGAATTATTTTAAATATTTAAATTTTGTTTCTGTGTACAGAAATTTAAAATAATTTATTCTATTATTTTGTTGTTAGACTTGGATACATTATATATATTATTTTAAATCTTAGCAACCAAAGTCAAATAATGTATATTTACATATATGCATGTTTGTGTACATATTTGTTCTATATAATATACATATATTTGCTCTCTCTCTATATATAAATATGAATGCATATATGTACATACATATTTTCTCTTTAAGTTAGTTTTTCAGTAATGTCTTAAAATTTCTTAGAGCATTAACTTTTTGTAAACAATGAAATGCTTTTTTTTCCCTTATTTGTCATTTAGAGTATACATCAAATTTATTTTAAATGTATTAATATGGAAAAATGTGGAAATGAATACTTTTCTTAAGGGAACATTATACTCAAGTATTAAAATAAATTTAAATTAAAATAATATAAAGTTATTACATAGCTAGTGAACCCTTTGGATATTAAATATAGTATACTCTATATTTTTATGATTTTCAACTATAAGATGATTACAACTAGTAAGTGAACTATTAGTTGTTAGTGTGCTATTACACACACTAATTACTCATTTGTGTTTCCCTTTTTTATAAAATGAGTATTTTTGCATGTATTTTATGAGCCTTCCTTAGTGTTTCACAGAAACCATATTTTTCCTTTCCTGAAGGGGAGGAAAATATGCTTGTACTTATATCTTTCTGCTTTTTCTCCCTCTTACTAAAGACATCAAATTTCCATCTCAGAATCTATCATTAATGACCCAGTTTCATCCTAATCACAATCCAAATACTTCATATGTAAGCACTGTAAAGTTTTCATTATAAGTGATAATTTTTTATGTATGAAGTCGTGAACGTATTTCAAACAAAATGAAAAACATAGTGTTAGGTTCAGTGTACCACAAACTTATATGGCTATCCATGTTATTTACCACCAATAACTACCACCTAGCAGAAGCAAATGGCAAGTCAATATTTGTAGAAGAGAAACCAGAGAGTTTATTTAACAGGCACTGTAGCTTTTTACAGCTTTGTCTGAAAATATAAGTCAGAGTATTAGGTTATTTAATACATATGACCTTCAAGAAGTGATTTAATAAACTTGTATTAAATGTATCTCCATTACAGAAAAACTAGGACTTTAATCATATCTCTGTTTAGGTATATCTGTTTGCACATAAATAACTTCTTTTGTGTTGTTCTTCATTAGTTGTCCTTTTTTCATAAATAACTTATAAACCACCAATATATCATATTATAGTTTTCACAAAATACTTATATATCACATACAATCATGTACCTAATAATTTTAAGAAGTATATATTACACAATACATACATTCATCTATGAATTACTAATTCTACTAAATTATTTTAATCTCATAATTTAATATCACTGGCTCGTCTCTAAAGATAGCATCTGATTTTATTAATATGTATTAATCATGTCAATAATAGTTACAACATACAAAAGTCAGTATCCATATATCTTTCTTGAAACAGATGAACTTCATAAATTTTAGTGTCACCATTTTTAGACTTTTAGTTTCCTGTACAAACTTGATCAGGGAAGACAAGCTTTAGTTTCCTTAATACTTCTAGAATATATAACAAATAGTATTCTATCTATCAAAAGATCTAAAGTAAGGTTGCAGAGATAACTCAGCAGTTTCAGAACTCACCACTCAAGTAAGAGGACCAGGATTCAGATCACCAACCAAACAGATTCCAGGTAAACTTGGTGGTCGTCCTGTATCTTGAACTTCAGAAGGCCGAGACAGGATCCGGAAGCAGACTAGTGAGACTAGCCATATTAGAAAACTTTGGAAATTGCCTAGAGACTGTCAATCAAAAAGAATTTGATGAATGAGAAATCTGTGAATATTCCTCACATCTATGTCAGGCTTACACATCAGGAACAACATATTTATACCTGCATCCTCACACATGAAGGGACATTAAGCAAGGATATGCAAGAAAAGAAGAAAAATATTCAAAAAGACAGTATGAAACCTTTGTGAAAGTACACAGAATCACTTTTACAGAAACACAAACAATATCGTTTCAAATAATCTGGTACTATAAGCCATGAGTTTTTCAATTCTACAAACTAAGGATGGAGTTTTTGAAGCTGTATTCAATTGGAATCAGTTGGTTGATCTTAGATTTCCTATATGTCTCAGTTTAATAAATATTTTTAATTACCATATGTTGAGTTAATCATCTTATAAGCAACGTTTATATACTCATATATACATGTATGCATACATATCTGTGAGTTTATGTGAGAGAGGGAGACAAAAAAAAGGGAGATTTAGTGATGAGGTATGTGTGTTTGTCTGGGTGTTTGTATGTGTCTGTGTATGTGTGTGTAGAGTTGGCCCTCCATGATCACTGATCCTGCATCTGCAGATTACACTAACTGTCAAAAACAGTTTGCATCTGTTTTTTATTAGATGTTATTTTTTTCCTATTGCTTATATTGTAAGAGAATATAGCATAAGAACTAGTCATTTAATATTTCCAATATATTGTTGATGATAAGTAATATGAGAGCTACTTGCAGGATATCAATGTGCATGGGTTATGTAAAAATACTATGGCATTTTAAATATAGAACTTTGCCATCTGAAGACTTCGGTATTAGAAAAGCACTGTGATTGATACATGTGAATAACCACAAAGTTTATGAACACCTCTGTAACACAGTTGGAGAAATTCCATGCTTTAAAATTAGTAAGCATAATATATTTCTATATTCTTGGTTGACACTGACTTTTCTCTGTAAATAACTATAATGCATTTTAATGAATGCAGGATATATTTAGTTTCACAATATTTCTTATGTGCTCCATTAATTTTAAGTATTCTAATTGAGACAAAATAATATATCTTAATTTACTTATAAATTGCTATATATTAATTTTAAGTACAGCATTTTAGCAGTGTGAGAGACCTTAATCTGAGTATTTTTTAATAATTCATTTTTTTTGCACTTCACAATGACAGGAAGCATTGAAAACATCTTGGAACATTCAGACTTAAAAGCTGAATGTTTCAAAAATAGTCACTCTCATTACTGTGCATTATTTCATTTAAAAGAAAATCAATAATTATAAGTGTAATCAAGTAAAAAAGGAATATTATTTTAATCTGTTTACAAAGTCTTATGACTGTTCAAAATTCTTGTAAATGAATGCAGCAAAACAGTACTTTTAAAATGAGGGTACTAATTCTGCCAATTGCTGCTGTCAAAGATAATTCTTTAAATGCTGTCATTGAAAAATTGTAACAGCATTAGTGTATAGTTACGTCTACAACCTCTGGAAATGGTGTTTGCTCTGAGTATATTGAGGAGAATTAATAGATACATGTTACAGAAAATGGAATATCATCAACATGATGTCATATACATGCATTTGAAAATACTGAGTAATGCCTATTCTTGGTTGTCAACTTGACTATATCTGGAATGAATTATAATCCAGAAATGGAGGAACACCTGTGATCCAGATTTTGACTCAGGAAGACAACAAGTCTTTTACCCAGATCTTGAAGCTTAAAGACACACCTTTAGTCTGGGCCACACCTTTGTGCTGGAAGACTATAGAAGGACATGGAAGGAGGAAGCTTTTGTCAGTTGCCTGCTTGCTCTTATGTTGCTAGCACGTCCATCCCTTCACTGGCTTTGGAGCCTAATTCTTCAGAATTCCAGCATGTACAGAAGACCAGTTGAGACATCCAGCCTTGTGGGACTGAACAACTGCAAGATTCTTGGACTTTCTGTTCACAGCTAGCTATTGCTGGATTAGCTAGACTGCAGCCTATAAGTCATTCCAATAAATTATACATACATATATGGAGAGAGACAGATTTATTCCACAAGTTCTGTGACTGTAGAGAACCCTGAATAATATGTACTACTTTTTACAATGTAAAAATGGGTAGTTTTACATACATGATTTGTGACAATTTTACCTCAGTGTTTAACAATTGTCCAAATAAGTAAATAAAATATTATCTTAATTTAGTATCAAATGCAATTATAATGGTTACCGAAAGAAAATGGCACCCATAGGGAATGGCAATATTAGGAGGGGTGGCTTTGTTGGAGTAGGTGAGCCCTTGTTGGAGGGAGGGTGTCACTGTGAGGGTGGGCTTTGAGGTCTCCTATGCTCAAGCTACTCCCAATGACACAGATTCCTTCCTGTTCTCTGTGGATCAAGATGTAAGAACTCTCAGATTCTTCTCCAGCTTCATGTCTGCCTGCATACTGCCTTGCTTCCTGCTATGATGATACTGAACTAAACCTCTGAACTGCCAGCAAGCCATGCCAATTAACTGTTTTATTTCCTAAGAGATGCTGTGGTCATGGTGTCTCTTAACAGCAATAGAAACTTTAAGACACCAAGCTAACAAAACAATAATATATTTTTGAAAATATTCACAGTACTGGATGCATAAAATAATGTGCAAGTTAGGATTATCAAATATTTGTAAAGATTTGGTAAAGTTTAAATTCCCCACAAAGATTTAAATTTTATTTGGATAATAACTTGTGTTAGTTAGATTTCATCTCTATAATGAAGTACTTGAGACAACTTTAAACAAACAAACAAACAAAAACAAAATGGCTGTTCTGGCTTGTAATTCTAGAGCTGTCTGTCCAAGCTCAAGTGACCTCACTTCTTTTGGAACTGTAAAAAGGGAACACATGAGATAACAAGCAGTTACTACATCTGCCAGAAAACAAAGGGGCAATGATAAAGACTAGAATTCCAGATTCATCTGCAAGGTCACATCCCTTGTAGCCTGAGGAACTTTCTAGGAAGCTCCACATGCTAAAGTTTCTAACCCTCCAAAGAGCCTGGGAACCAATCCTCTAGTGTAGACAGTTGTTGGGGAATTTATATAAACCACAAAGGGATGAAAGGGCTGACACTGTCCAAAGGACAGAGAAACAAGGATGATTTACTTAGGAAAAAATATTCAGACTTGAATATTTATTCGCTAAGCCATATTGTGATCTAATAATTATTTTAGCAATACAAGAAATGGGAACTTTAAGAATTGATTACATTATGGAGATGAGGCCTGATAAACAGGTTAAAACTATGTTTTAGGAGTAGGCAGCAGTCAGGGAGAGCAGGTTTTAATCACAGGAATAGAGTCTGTGATGCATTCTCTTCTGAAAATACTTGCTCAACTATTCTTTGACCAGGAGATGAGACAGTGTGAAGACTTTCAATAAATATGTCATGATCTTAGAAGTCCCAGCTTCCAGAAGTATGAGACACTATTTCTTTCTCTTGATGTTTCCACTCTGTGCTGTTATAGTAGTAAAAATCATGATAAGCAAATCTAAAACCAAAACTATGAAATTTCAGTGTAATTTCATATATGATCAATGTTTGGCATTCCAATAGAACTGAAAATGTTCTAAGAGTTATTTCAAATATTAACTTTACTGTCACTTCTTGGCAGTGAAGGTTATAATTGTGAATATGAGCCAAGAAAGTCATGAAGGTAACTAATAAAATATAAACTGCTTGATGTTTTAAATAATTTTCCAAACCAATCACTTCATATTTTCTAAATCAATGATTGCATCAGGATTAGAAATTATCACTCTTTTATGGAAACTAGAAGACATATAATAAAATAAATGGATAAATAAAAGCACAAATTCTAGGATATAGGCCTGAATATTTATGTGGCTAATAATTTATTTGAGATTCTCATGTATTGATGATTTCTATGTGTGCATGTTTCAAAAATGAAGGAAACCTTTCAAGACTAGAGATTCTATCAGAATAAAATGTATTTTCCAAATTAGGGTAATCATCAGGACAATCTGAAGAATAGTTATTTATAAAAACCCATCAATCAATACTAATATGAGATGATGAATCACACAATACGTGATTACTGCGAGACAAACAGGGTATTTTTTTTTCCTTTTAGGCATGTACATTGCAACAAGTTATATCACTTTTCTGTGTCTCAGCTTTATTTTCTACACCACTTACATGAAAGAATTGTACCTACCTCATTGATTACTGTCAAGCCAAAATGAGTTTTCTTTGATAAATGTCCAACAAAGAACTTGGTGTCTTCTACATTCTATAAAACATACTTAATCACTGGGTTTGAAGAGATGGCTCCACAATTAAGATCACTTTCTCTTTTTGAAGAGACCAAGGCTCAGTTCCCAGCACCCATATGCAGGCATACAACCATCATTAACTTCATTTCCAGGTGATCAAATGCCCTCTTATGTTCTTTGTGGGCACAAGGCATGAAAGCAGTGCATATATATATATATTCATATATATACACACACACATACATACTTGCAGGGCATTCATACACATAGAATAAAAATAATGAATAAGTCCTTTAAAAGAATATCTAATCATACCTATTATAAGATGTAAAAATAAATGTAAATGAAATTCTTAAGTTGTCCAATTAATTGTACCTCTCCATATAGTATTCTATATTTTAGTTTGTCTCATTTTCTTGAGCAGTAAATGCCAGCGATTAAAGATATTCTTGATACTTAAAGATATTTTAAAATAATGAAATGTAATTCTTATTAATGCAGATGTCACTGGATACTGTAAAACGTTAACCATCTCAGGTAATGCTTCTCATATATTACTTATTTCTTACTAAGGTAAAATTGGCAAATCAAAATAGTATGTAATTATACCTTACAATGTAGTGTTCAGATTTATGTATATATTATAAAATGATAACATTCATTCTCATCTGCCAACATATTTAGTTTTCATTTCAATGGAAGAGAATATTTAAGGGAAAGTTATTAAATTGATCACATTTTGGATAGTTGTTTTGAGAATCAATGTATACATTAGGATCTAAAACAAAAATTCTTACGTTATTTGCCTCTGTCAGTCCCTATTGAAGATTTACCAAAATGAAATAGCCTAATTTAATGATGAAAATTGTTCAAGCTGTGAGCAATGATTTGTGTGTTATTTATACAAGGGCAGGTAACAATAAAAGTACTTGTAAGAATTTATTTAATTTTCATGCAATAAACTTAACAGTAACTGAAAATAACAATATCATTTCCCAAGGTAAATAACTATTGAAGTGATAGTTGATAGATTTATTTGGCTTTTCTTCAGCTAAAGTATCTTTACATATAATATTTATCAACCAAATGAATTGCTACTTGGATCACAGTAGTTGTTTATAAATTGATTTCCCAATCAAGGCATATCATATAATTCCACATTATGTAGGATACAGGTTATTGTGCTTGCATTTTCTCTGCTTCATCCAAAAGTGGCTATTATCTGCATTTTGAAAACTTTCTGGTGAAAGAGAAGTTGTAATAATGAGGTATTCCTTGAAAAGTTAGAAGGAACAACCTATTTACCAATTTAAAGAGGCCCTGTTAAAATCCTTTCAATTGAGCTGGAATTTATTCATCGATAATTTGTTGCAAAACAGTAACAGGCGTACTATTAATAATATGGCTTCATATATTCTACCTGTACACAGAGAGCTCTAAAGTTTTCCTTTCCATACATCCACATTTTTTCCTATTTTCATATGCATTGTCACAAACATAGAAATACTAACATATGCCAAATATTTTATAAAGGTAAGTCTGAATGTTTCTTAAAATATTAAACATTAGTAGTAATTGATATCACTTTATATCCATATTTATTTTATTGAAATACCTCAAAGCCTATAAAAGTAGATCATTCTAATTTCATAATACTAACTCCCTCTAGTAAAAAAATTAGGTAGCTTAGAGTTATATAGTAGCTTAATTTTCAAATTAAATAATAAATATACACATGTATGTATATATTTACCAATATTTTCTACTCTTTTATGGGGAATTGGATTAATAAAATTGTAAATAATTTTACACAATGAGTCAAATTCAGACATATATGAATGAATAATGATTGGGCTAAAAGGAAATAATTAGGACCCTACAGTATATGACAAGGAAGAACAATTTTCTGCTGTTAACTTTCTTCTTTGTCAATATTATGGTACACTAAATTGGATAATACATAAAAACAGTTTGTAATCCTGATTTTTCTCTTAAAATCACATACTTTCATATTGAAAATACAGTCATCTATTATTGAACTACTTGTTAGTTTCCTACTATAAGAATTTATTATGAAGATTTAGATAGCAATAGACCTCTGCATTATTAGGAAACATATTGATATACTTGTGGTGGTATTGTGTTCCCCAAAATATTGTGTATGCTAATAAACTTATCTGGGGTCAGAGAACAGGACAGCCACAATGTTAAACATGAGGTTAGGCAGTGGTAGCATACGCCTTTAATCCTAGCATTCCAGAGACAGAAATCCCTCTGGATCTCTGTGAGTTCAAGGCCACATGGGAAACAGCCAGGCGTGGTGACCCATGCCTTTAATCCCAGAAAGCACGCCTTCAATCCCAGGGAGTGGTGGTAGAAAGCAGAAAGGTATATAAGGCGTGAGGACCAGAAACTAGAGGCCTTTGGCCTGGAGAAGCCTTTGGCCTGGAGAAGCATGTGGCTGGTTAAGCATTCAGGCTTCTAGCAGCAGTTCAGCTGAGAGTCATTTGGATGAAGACTCAGAGGCCTCCAGTCTGAGGAAACAAGACCAGCCGAGAAGTTAGCCAGGTGAGAGTAGCTGTGGCTTATTCTGTTTCTCTGACCTTCCAATGTTCACCCCAATAACTGGCCCCGGGTTTGTTTTATTAATAAGAACTTTTAAGATTCATGCTACATATACTGGTTATAAATACTTCTGTAGGTCCCTTTGTTCATCCTGGATTCTACCATCTACCAGTTTCATCCAGAAGTTTCTAATATGAGTGGCCATTTTCCTTCTTTAAAATATCAATCAGTGTGCTTGATCTTTTTCCAGGCTCCTTAGGTGATAATTTGTTCAACACTTTTCCCTTCTTCTATAAAGTTATCTCTACTTCTGGTGCTATCCCCTCTCTTTCTGGACTATACACTTCACATTTTGGTGTAACATTTCCAAGATCAGTACCTACAGTGTAATGTTACATGACAAACTTCAAGTGAACAATAATACTTCATTAAATAATTAAAATCATTGAACACAATCTGCTGAACAGATTTTCTCCCTTCAGCTGGGCCAGCTTGTGTTGTTAGTGAGGCTCTCAGCGGGACAGTTTGGCTGCCCCAGAAGGGTTTCAGTGCTAGGCTTTGTCTCTACATGTCCTTCATTCTACAACAGGTAAACATTAGAGTTCTCTAACTTTTCCAATGTTTTGCAAACATTTAAATTGAAGTTTGGAAATATTAGTTCAGTCTTTTGCTTTGCCACAACTTCTTTTTTCTTTATTTATTCTTCTCTCATACAGTACATCCCAACCTCAACCTCCCCTCTCTCCACTCCTCCAAGTCCTCCTGCCCAGGCCCACTGCTCCTCAGTTTCCCTTCTGAGGAAGCAAGCTTCCCAGTGAAAAGGATAGCAACAGCAGGCAAGAGTCAGAGACACAATCACTCCAAGAATCTCACAGACAACCCAAGCTAAACAAACAGCATGTATACAGAGAAGCTAGTACAGACTCCCACAGGCTCCATGCTTGCTGATCGAGTCTTTGTGAGTCCGTCCCCATGAGCCCTGCTTAGCAGATTCTGTGAGCCGTGTTCTTGTGCTGTTATAGATCCCTCTGGCTCCTAGGATCCTTCCTCACCTTCTTTCGTGGCATTCTCTGAACTCTGCCTAATGGTTGGGTGTGGGTCTCTGCATCTGCTCAGATGCACTAAGCACAGATTTGACAAAACAACTCATGGTCAAGTTCAAAGAACCATAGTTTATGCTATGAATGGCAGGCATACAGGGTAAGAAAGAACGTGTTAATAAAACATCAACTCTGTCAAATGTAAGTGTTGAGGCTCCAAAAAATGTATTTAGTTTACCATGGAACCCCTTTGCCCCAAAACTTGATTAGCTGTAACCCAATCCTAGTACTACAAGCCCAGTTTGGTACTAGGTTTGTCCAGTTAGTAGTGGTGGATCCTGCATGAAAGATTTACTAAAGTCAATGACAGGAAGATCCTGAGTTCAAGGTCAATCTGGGCCAATGGTAAAATTTTGTACTACCCTTCCAATCTCCATGATGGGATCTTATCTAGCCTGAGGTTTCATTGGTCTTGTGCATATTGTCAAAAGTGTTGTGTTTATATGTGTAAGTGCTCTGTTGTGTCTAGAAGACAGTATTCTCTTGGTGCTATCTACCGTCTATGTCTGAGAGTCTTCTTTACCTCTCTGAAAAAACTGATTTTTGAAAACTCATTTCTTTTTGAAAGTCATCAATTAATCAGTGCTCAAATATGTAAAGATATGTTTATGAACACTATTGAGTATTTTATTTATTTGCAACAAATTTATAATACAGCAGTTAAGCACAAATATTTGAGAGACACAGGCAGTGACTGTAGCAACACTTGCTCTTGAAGTGTTTCAGTATACAGAATCAGTATTATGCTGATCTGTCTGGAGTCCTAGTTCCTAAACCAGTGCTTAAATCAACATCACAGAATGTTTCAGTGATTTATATAGTCCTTCATTTCAGTGGAGTAAAAATGGTCTTCAGGAGCAGCCAGCCATGTAACAGACCTAGAGGTGCAGAAAAACTACCAATGGGTTTTGCCAAAGAGCCAGATGCTGTCTTTGGAAGAAAATGTCACAGCTTGGCACCAGGAGCTGACAGTGTCATCCAAATGATTCCTCTACACTTTGGGAAATAATATTTTCAAACAACTTCAACACACAAAACCCAATATGAATAGCTCTAA
>CABHPR010093414.1:0-19436 GCA_902168415.1 Peromyscus melanophrys
ACACACACACACACACACACACACACACACACACGCACACGATTACATGACCGCACATTCAGACATTATCACACCCTCATATTCACACTCAAGCAACATAATCTCACACAACTCACACATACATTCACACAGAAATATGCTCATACACACATGCACACATTTTAAATTCACAAACACACCCACACACACACATACACTCAAACACCCCCACATTGACACTCACGTACTATCACACATTTAGACATGCACATACTGAAACATATATGCACACAAAACTCTGAATTATTTGCTCATACTCATATACACATTCAAACACACACAATCTCACATTCACACACTCACACACAGACTCAGGCTCTCCCATGCATGCACTCACACACACATTCACAAACACACCATGCACTCTCACAAGTATACATTCACACACTAACACATTCACCAACACACTTATACATGACCATATGCACATGCATACGCACATGCTTGCACACAAGCTTGCTCACATACATGTATACAAACACTCACTCATGCACACTCACATGTACATATATTTGCACCCTTGCACACTCATCCACACTCACACACTGTAAGAGAATAAATCTAACAGTGATGGTTATGGGTCAGCAGACTTTGACTTTATCAACAACAACTAAATAGTGGCTGGGGCTTTGTCCATTTCCTCCCAAGAAGACCATCTTTCTGTCATTTCAATCTATTGTTCATTATATTGCTTTCTCTTGTCTAGTTAAATTTCCAGTCAATGACTCCAAAGTATGACTATTCATTCAGCGAGTCAAACTAATTGTTTTTGTTTTTCTAAATAACTCTTTTTTTTTCTCCATTGCCATCCTCTTTCAGGGGTCTGCAGATGAATTTCTAAGCGGTCTTGTTAAATAAAGAACACAGAGCCAAATATAGGGGTGAAAGCTTTAGAGATCAGGGAAATAGTGATAGCCACCCACCTTACCTCTCTAGCTCTGCAGCTACCAAAAGTGCACTACTTCCTGTCTATCCGCACCTTTATTGCCTTGCTGTTCTGCCCTCTCATTGGCTCTTAGCCCAGCTACCTCACTTCCTTGTTAGTGCCTATCTGTACAGACCTCCAGGACTCTATGGTTGGTGCTGGGATTAAAGGCGTGTGTCACCACTCTTGGCTCTGTTCCCTAGTGTGACCTTGAACACACAGAGACCCTGCCTGCCAAGTGATCGGATTAAGGGCGTGTGCTACCGCTGCATGACTTTTGTGTTTACCTTAAAACGGCTTGCTATTCCCTCTGCTCTCCAGGCAAACTTTATTTATTAACGTACAAATAAAATATCACCACATTTCAGCACAAATAAAATATCACCACAGGGGTCTGTATTCCGGTTCCTTTCATTAGGTGATCGTCCTGTAAGGTAATGCCAGTCTTAATGGAGATGCCAGAGAGTAAAGCTGTGGCAGTAATACTTCCTCAAGCAGCCTCCCACTCAGGGTTCCCAGTTCTAGAGAATCCAGACCATAAAAGGTCAGCGGGAGGCAGGCAGGGAAGGAGAACTTGGAAGGGGCCAGCACAATGGCAGCGGTGCAGAGCTGCAAGCTCAAGTGTGAGACCTGTCTCCTCTCGCTAGCTGCTGTCCGACCTTAAGGACGGCAATTCTCAAAAGAGGGTCACTGTAGGGACCATGTTCTGCTGATGGCATCACCCAGGTGTGGCTTTAATACAGGACCCAGAAACATCACCTACTGCTATCACTACTCAGGTCTCTGATGGCCACTCCAGGAAAAAAAAAAAAATCTGATACTCTTTGACAAAAAGTTTTAGTCCACTAACTTACACCTCCTTTGGAAAATACAATGATCTTTAGGATGCAGGAAGAGGGGGGCTGTTCTCGGTTACTCTAGATCCTTTTAAGTTGACAGTATTAACCAGCACAGATATGAGATAACTACATTTGTATGATGTTGGCTATTGATTCTAGGCCCGGTCAAATGGCCCCCAATTCTTCAACTCACTGTCTCAGAGCAAAACCATGAGCTACTACCATGTGATTGACCTCCACCTCTAAGCAAGCAGGGTGTGGTCTGAGACACTCTTCTGAGGCTGGCCGTGGAGGCTGTCTACTTCTGAGTCATTTAAGCGTGATCTGGCTGACATCCATGCTCTTCCTCCTGATAATAATACCCTGATCTTCCTTTGGGGATCATTCAAGTAGCTCAGATGCAGTTAAATCTACATCCTGGTTGGAGAGGGAGTCATGTGACCCAGACCTAGCCTATGATTCAACCATTGTTTACTTCTGAGGTAGTTACAAGACACACCAGGCTCGTGAAATACAACCCCAAGCTTTGCTACTCTCATGTGAAAGAAGGGCTCTTCTTGCACAGTTGCTGAATTTTGAAATGCGACTCTGGGGTTGTTAAGACTCATTCTATTACCTCACACCCTGAGCCTGCCTGTGAGCAATAACAACAAAAGCTGAGGGAAATGACATGTGGGAGACCGTAATCACATAAAATATAAATATAGGAAGTGGTGTGAGACGTGCAAATCTATACCTTTTTAAAAAAATTTTTAAGGAAAGAAGTTTGTCTGAAATTGGAGTGTACCTGGGTGCCCTGTATTTTCATTTGCTGAACATCGCAATCTGAGCAGCAGGTAGCCTGGGCCTTTGAACTTCTGCATTCATCTACACCCCTGGACTTCTCAGCTACATAGACCACAGCCTTCCTGTCTAGGCATTAATCAGTTTGAAATGGGTTTCTCTCAGCTTGAGGAAAATAAAATGTCCCCAGTCATGTGGAAGTTCTACCATCTTCAAGAGCAGGGGGTGCTCTCTTGACAAAGAATGCAAGCCAGGCAAAGGTCAGAGGTTGGACAGGTAGGCAATAAGACAACAGCAGTTCTTGGCTGGCAGTCTGGGTCATGAAAGGCACTTAATGAGAGTAATGCATGATAACAGAAGGGAGCGGGAAAAGCCAGGGACAGGGAGGCCCGGCTCAGGATGCAAACCCTGGGAGCCACAGGCTATGTGGGTCAAGGGAAAGCAAGTGTGTTCATACCCGAGCAACCAGCTCAGATATCTGCTCACATCCCCTTCTTCGGGTTTCCTTACAGATTGCTCCCCTGCCCTAAGGTCTGAGCTATTTACAGAGAACAAGAACAGATTCGAATCTCTAACACAAACCGCAAGTGATGGAAAGACGCCAAAGTGTTCTTACAGTTCGAGGGGGCAGAGGGGAGGGAGGGAGGAGAGGAAGGAGAGAGGTCCATTTCAGAGCAGCCTCTGTCAGCTGTCACCCCCAGCTGGGGAAAGGACACTGAAGGCAATCTAGGTAGGATAGCAAAGAGACAAGGGTCTCTCTGGCACCTGGGAGTGAGCAATCTGATCCTGGGGCCCCTGAGCGGGGAGCTGGAGGACAAAGCTCTTAAGGGGTGGGAGGCTAAGGAGTCTTGTAGATTCCAGTTTCGCTACCCTGCCCTGTCTCCAGGCGCCAGCCAGTCACGTTGTCACTGTAAACAAACAAAATGGGGAGGCCTGCCAGGACCAAAGACAGACAGGGGTATTTGCAAGCTGAAGGGTCAGGTCGGATGGGGCCACTGAAGAGCCCCTTCCTTGCTTAGATTTCTGAAATATGCTCACAAGAGCTTTTATGAAACACCTTGTGTGTGCTTGGTTGAGGGTTTAGGCAGACCTTTAAATTCACTTGACAGTTGCTCTCTTGGCTTTCTTTGTAAAGGGCTTTGGAGATGTAAATCAAAGCTAATATCATCCTTATTTGGGGAACAAGAAACTGGGCTGTGGGTTTCCCGAAGTGACACCGGACAGGGGTGTAGAGGAAGAAAGCACCGGAAGCCATCGCTAATCTCCAAGTCCATCCTCTTCCTAAAAACCAGCATGCGCCTGTCAAAGCCTATGTGACTATTCCCCACAGTTAACTACAGTGGAATCAAGTTGTCGGTGCTTTCAAAAACCTGAATATTGTGGTGGTGAAGATGATGCGGAACAGTTGGTAAAGAGGATGCTTTACAAAGAGCACCGAGCATCACACAGCGCTTAGGGAAAATGTAAGTGTTGTAATGGAACATGTTGTTACATTGAAGCCAGTGTATAATGTAAAATGTAAAATGTAACGTGTTGGACCCCATGCCTGAAAGAGGATGGAACTGCAATGGCTAGATGTTGTTGTTTGTTTTTGCTCTTTTGCCCCCCTTCCCCCTGCCCCCCCCCCCCCCCACCCCCCCCCCCCCAGCTCCCAAATAAATCACACTCGGAGGCTTATTCTTACTTATAAATGCCTGCCCTTAGCTTGACTTGTTTCTAGCCAGCTTTCCTTAAATTATCCCATCTACCTTTTGCTTCTGAGCTTTTCTTTTTCTATTTCCAAATATTTTCCTTTGTCTCTTACTCCATGGCTTGCCGTGAAGCTGGGTGGCTGGCCCCTGGGTCCTCCTCTTTCTCTGGCTACTTCTTTTTTCCTTCCAGATTTCTCCTTTTATCTATTCTCTCTGCCTGCCAGCCCCACCTATTCTTTCTCCTGCCTTGCTATTCACCATTCAGTTCTTTATTAGACCATCAGGTGTTTTAGACAGGCACAGCACAGCTTCACAGAGTTAAACAAATGCAACATAAACAAAAGTAACACACCTTAAAATAATGTTCTACAACAGCTAGATTATACATTAGCTGTAAATTCAGATACTTAAATGAAGTTATAAATATGATAAAGGAAATAATGAAGATACCCAGGGGTTGCTATGGGTACTGGAAGGGACTGGAGAGAACTGAACTAGAGGCAAAGCTGGTATTTCCAGATGGACTTCCTGGAGGCCAGGGCATTTCTGTTATTTTGTTTTTGTATTTAATTGTGGTAAAATAAAATAAAACCACCCAGGATAAGATCATAACTTCCAAAGTGCAGTGTGGTTATTTTATTGGCTGGAGGCACCATGATGAAAAGCAGACCTTTAGAATTCAATCATCGGGCTCTGTGCAACTTAATGGCCATGGATGGTTAACTCTCTCTCCCATCCCCAGCCACCAGCAACCACCACTCAACTCTGCTTCCATCATCTCCACTATTTTAAGCACACAAATGATCCTGACTTGTTCATGGGCACATAGCATTCACGTGTGGCTCTTTACTGTCTTCCTCAAACCGATTGTCATCTTGCTGGCTTAATTAACTACTGAGCAGTACAAAAATCTCTGACATGTTTATCTTACAATGTCTAAGGGTTGTATTTTTGTCCTCCGAAGATGAACTAAGAAGGACATGCTGCACATCAGGTTTCCCAGATGTTCATAATAAAGGCAGATATTTGTCAAAAGTATGAAAAGAACTTTTTTTCATGGTTACCAAATAGTCGTTTCCTCCACTCCTGGCCTCTGAAGGGAGCCCATTCCTAGCCCTCCCATCCCTTCCTGCCGACCTGGTCACATGATCTTCGTCTCTTTCCTGGCCAAATCAATTTTCTGTAAAAGCTGTTCCTTGTCCCCATTAACGTGTAACCAAGAGATGTGTGTTGACTGGCTTCCTTCCCTGCAGAGATTTCTCCAGTGTGTTGCCAGGGAACAAAGCCTTCCCCTGCAGAAAATAATTTCTGAAGGTTGAGATTTCTGGAAGAAAAAAAGAGTCGCAGATCACTTTTTAGCAAAGACAGTTTCAGGGGGCCTGACACTAAGCCCTCAACACAGTGACTCCCCCACCAAAATCCTTAAAAAGAAAATATTTGGGAAGACAACAGCACCAGTTATACAGAGCAGATTATTTACCCATAGAACAAATCCAAGTCAGGGCGAACAACCCCAAAGGAGAGGGTCTCTGCTGACGGCAGAATGGTGATTGAGGTACAAAGCTGTATCTGGCACAAACAACAGACTCGTAGCAGAATGAACACTTGAGTACACGAAGTGAAGAAGACCAACACACTGCTCTGTACTGGGCAGCAGCGCTCAGTGTGGCAGAGCTACTGTGAAGAGCTGAAGGCAGGCAGCCCCAGCTTTCTGCTGCTCTCTGCTTTGGGAGGAAAGGGGCTGGGCTTTCAGAATGCTCTGCTACCTGGCTAGTGTGACCTATCAACTCTAAGCCTCCCAAGTCTTCACACTGAGCACTGGGGTCGGGGAGAAGGAGAAGATGGACGGTGCTTTCTAAGAACAGAGTAATGGGAAAGCTTGCATAGGGTAGCCTGTCCCTGGGCTGCTGTTAATGTGACTTCCCTTCTGTATGTGGGAGCTTTCTCTCTGCTCTGGAGCAGAACTAGAGGCCTTTCGATGTGGCATCATTCACTGTGGGCCAGACTTGTCATCTTGCAGTCACCCAGCTTGAATGGGAATAACTGATATCCAAGGAGACTTGGGCCACAGCTCATCTGTGGTCTTAGATAAGCTGTAGCCACAAGAAGACTAACGGCATCCGCGGTCCCCATCGAACAAGCTCCACATTTTCCTTTAATGCCTTTGTCTCGCCATTGCCAGGCCTCACACAGACCTGGTGCAGGTCAGTCAGCCTACAGAAAAGAGCCAAGGATTTCTTTTATCAGAGATGCTTCCTCTACCGCTCAGGGCCTAGTGCTAGACATGCTGTCCATTTCAGAAGTCATTGGCCAGCCTTTGGAAAGGATTCTTCAGTTGACAGTTGCCATGTGATTCAGCCCATGCCCTTCCAGCCCTTTGCCCTCATATCAGCTTCTGAATGCAGACAGAGTTAAGTGCCCCCTCGGGAGCAGGTATGACTGTGCAGCAGTCATCCTCCGCCCATCAGACTGTGAAGAGTAAACAATGGCTGCGTGATTGGGCCACTGTCAGCAGAACCAGAACACAGAGCTGGAGGCCGGGGCCAGGAACACATTGGCCTGTTTGAATCACTCATCAGTCCCTGCTTCTAGAGCCTAGCCTGTTTACCTCACCATCAGTGATGAGTTCATTTAGGGTGGTGAACAGAAGCGCCGTTTGCAAAGAATAATTTAAACATAGTTGACATGATACGGAAAACAAAAATATAGTCGTTGTATGGAGTATATATTATTCACTGGTCCAGTGCGCTACATTACTGTCCTATCTAGCCCTTAAGGTATAGATTAGATAAGTTCAGAAATGTGCCCACAAGTCCAGAGATCTGCCTGATGCAGAGACCACTTACATCAGCACAACTGTTCCTCCCACACTATTTACTTGGGTTCTTCACCCTGATACCTAACGTAACGCTCGTTGGCTTTTGTTCTGGGTTCTCTAGGTTAAAAAGTCTTTGTGATAATTTATAAAGGAAAAAAAAAGAATACAGTGTCCCCGCACAAAATCTTGCACATCTATTCACACTCCAGTAAACTCCTCACCAACGTGGAGTAAGTGATTCAGTGACAAGGGTGGGTGGCATTGATGAGCAAGAACAGACAGGGATCTCACCCACGGGGCATTTCTACTCTGCCAGTCCCTACGCCTCTAGGCTCTTCCTTTCAAACATCATGCATTTTATAGAATGTGTCACCTGGACTGAGCCCCACACCAGCTCTGTATTTCCCAAGCAAGCTGAAACAGTGGGTGTTTAATTACTGTTTTTTATCACTTCCTATATGTCAGCACTTTGAGAGGCGTTTTTAAATGCATTGGCTCACTCAATTCATTCATATAAACATGCACAGTAGCATCCCCACTCTACTGATGTGACAGCTGAAATCAGCAGAGTCCAGCCCTTGCAAACACCTGATTCATGTTGAAGCCACTAACCACAGTATGAAAGGCAATGAGTTCTTTGTCAGCTCTGTGTTTCAGTTAGCCACCAATCTATTTGACCTGAGCATCCACTTGGTCCTGAGGGAAGAATCCATGCAACTGTGGTTCCCCAAGAAGGTTGCTCAACATTTCTATGGCTCTCTTAACAAGGCTGATGTCACTCCTCTGGGTAGTGTTTTGAGGTATGTGAAAGGGCTGGATCACATATCATGTTAGGTACCTGCTCTTTCACTGTGTACAGCCTAGGCAAAAAGGAATGCAGGGATCATTTAATAAAATGATAGCATGTATTGAATGTATCCATCTTTATAACATTAGAACATCTAAGCATGCCTATGTGTAGCCACTCACTTCGTTCTCATCACCACTAGAAGTTATTCTTAATGAGTTTCAGCAAGATTCAATGAGAAGACAGACCAGCACTTGGCGCAAGACCTGCTGCACATTATATACCCCAGATTATCGATTGCCTATCATAACTTAGTTCTTTGAGGTTGGTGGACAATGTGGTCCATTTCCTGCTACATGTTCAAAGGTTTTCAAAGGATGGAGAGTCCTGGAATATTTTTTTAAAAATATTTTTATTTATTTTTATTTGTGTGTATGTATCTGTGTGTGCATTTGTGCAAGTGTGTGCTAGTACACACAGAGACCAGAAGAAGACATTGGAGCTCCTGACACTAGAGCCACAGGCAGCTGTGAGCTGCCTGGCGTGGGTGCTAGGAAAACCCCTGTTTTCTGGAATTGTAGCAATAGCCATGAGCCACAGAGCCATCTCTCCATCCTTGAGTTCTGGGTTTTCATAACATTTTTTCCCTTCAATTTGGTTATCTCATATTTATTTATTTATTTATTTATTTATTTATTTATTTATTTGTTTGTTTGTTTGTTTGTTTGTTTCCTTGCTTGTTTTTTGGTGAAAGGTAAAGCATGTTCTTTTGCACTGAGATTGCCTTGTTTGATAATAGAGTGGTAGCTTGGTGTGATGATAGGGTCATAGCTCTTTCTCCTACACTGGAACTCGGGGTGGCACAATGTTCATGGCCAGCAATACTGAGAAGGGGACAATGGAGATCCCTTGTGGCTCATGGTTGTCTTTGGGACATTAGTGAACAGCTTTGGAGAGCGATATCAGGTGCAGACAATGGGTCTGCTGGAAGAAGCATTCCCCCAGGAAACCAGGAGACAGGAGTTAGAGCGTTCATCTCCATCCACTAAGTCACTGAGAACATTTGGCTTCTCTGCCCTCTGTGTGAACTCCAAAGGCTTCAAAATGGCCTGTATCTGTTCCCCTGATGAGAGCCATGAAAGCTTCGCTACATGAAGTTGTAGGAACTTCTTGAGGAGATGTAGGCTTGAGACACTTATTTCTAGTCAGTTTAAATACTTGGCTCATCTCAAAGTTCAGAAAATTATATATTACTTTTAACAGTTAACCTAAAAAGGAAATCAAAAGTCCCCTGGAGAATGAACTTGGGACTGTCTCCATCATGAGCGTGACCAAGCCCAGGAGCTCCAGCCTTTGGGGACATCAGAAGACATTCCCTCAGGGCCCTCCCTCGTCACCATTCCTGGGGCAACAGGATGAGCTCAGTTGCAAAGCGGGTCATTTGAGTCCAGAATGGAGATGACCGCTGTCGTGGATGGGTGTGTGGACCCAGGCCAATGTAAATGTCTGGTAGGGTCATTTCCAAATTGAGATGGCCTTTACACTAAGCAACAACTTTGTTGTGTTGTGCATGTTTCCTTCAGGGAAACCCTGAGGCAAGAATATAAGATTAATTATTTCTGTAGAAACTGGAGACGTGAAAAGGACCCACAAAATAATACTGTACTGCAGTGAACAGAAGCTCTGAAAAGAGAAACGTAAGGAAAGCTCTCCCCTACATACATGTTGTGTGTGTATGTGTGTGTTCATGTCTTTGCCTAGCTTTCTGCCATACATAAATACACCACCCACAACATCCAAGGAAACATTTATATAAAAACCAAATGTTAGTTTAAAATTGGGGGGAGGGGTAAAGAAGCCAAATGGGGGGAAGCATCTAAAGGAGAGGACAGCTGTTGTCATGCCACACTGCCAATTACCCATCTTGCCAAGGGGGACATGCCCAGTGGACTGGATAGGGTGGAAAGGATAGATGTGTGATTGAATTATATCATGTGCTGATAGTCTCACCCCTAGTACTTCAGAATATTACCTTATTTGAAAACAGTGTTTATAGAGATAACTGGGTTCAACGAGGTCATTGGGGTAGCCCTAACTCTCTAATATGACAGGTAAACTCACAATGGGTGGGATATGCAAAGAGGGATGAGAGTCAAAGAGACTTATAAAGCTCGGGCCCGTCTACAAGGTAAAGACAACAGCCGTGGTAGAGTCTCTCCTCTTGGCCCTAGGAAGGAACTATCCTGCTAATAATTCAATCTCTACCTTCTGGATCTATGAGAAAATAGATTCCTGTCCCTGCCACCATGTTGTAGTTGCTATGGAAACAATGTGGTTAGAAGCAGCAGCATCTTTCTAGCCTCTTCAGGAGTCAGGCTCCTGAGAATGTACAACAAGCCTCCTTTCTGTATTCTGGCCATAAACACAAGTTGACAATATGTAAGTGGTAGCTGGCCTAAGAGTTCAGGCCTCTGTGAACACAATGAACAGTACTGAAGAATACATTTTCAAGACAACTCCTGATTAACCCCCCAGCATGAGCTTCTTTTATCCAGGAACATAGCGAACAGTGCAGGGCCCTGGAAGTCTGTGGGTTTTATTCCTTCACTGTCCCTCTCATGACATCAAGGGGATAGGAATGAGAAGAACAGAGGAGTTGGAAAGCCACTCTGTTGACTGATAAGCATGGCCTGTGTTCTAATTCCAAAGCTGGGGTTTTGTGTGGTATACCATATTGGCTTCTTTCTATAGAGAAACAATTCTTATAGGATGGTTATTTAGTTTTGATTTTTAAGACAAAGTCTCACTGTGTAGCTCATACTGGCCTCAAACTCATGACAATCCTCTTGCCTGAATTGCCTGCTCCCTTTTAAATGTCTCCTTGGTGCTTGGGATTGAACTCAGGGCTTTGCATACGCCAGGCAAGCACTCCACCACTGAGTTGTATCTCCAGCCCTGGAAGCGACTTTTAATGTGAGAATTCTAATGGCGCTCCCTTTGTTCTGCAGAGTTCTCCTGCATGGAATGAGCTTTGACGTCACCTGGCTTCTCTATGATATCTATGCAGGTGGTTTGCCAGTTCCAATCCAACACTTATGAGGATAGGAAACTTTCTCCTTTCTTTCAGGCAGCTCTAATGATTACAAATTCCTTGACACCCACCCAGAAAACCACATCAGGCTGTTGAAGGTAAGGACTTTTTCTCTTTGTGTTTTCAGTTATTCAACGTAAGCTGCTGCCCAGGGAGGGCCCTTAGTCCTCCAAAGTCTCTTTGATGAGTACAATGATGCCATTGGTTCAGATGGCACCTCATTTCTAATGGGGACCATAGTAATACAAGCTCCTTTCTGGGTGGTGGGGCTTGGTTCCCAGTTCAGAGAACACTACAATTGTCTGGCCTTTTGGATGGAAAAGCTTGGAGAGAGTGATGGGGCGGCGACTTCAGTTGAAAAGAATTGGTGGTAGCTCTGCATTGAAGAACTGTTTCCTCAAAGAGAAGCCGGTGCATCTCTCTCTCTCTCTCTCTCTCTCTCTCTCTCTCTCTCTCTCTCTCTGTGTGTGTGTGTGTGTGTGTGTGTGTGTGTGTGTGTGTGTGTGTGTTTGTAAGTCAGATGGCCTGCTTTGGTTTTTCCACTTGCTGGATGATGCTCCCGTTTCTTACCACTGTTCCCCAAGCAAGCACTGTGGTAAGAGACGCACCAGGAGGGGAATGGAATGGGTTAACATCCTTCTACAGCTCTTTTATCTGTGAGATCCCCTTTGGGCATCACGTTCCCACAGATCTAAGCAAGAAGACTGAAGTTAGCAGGACAGTTCAACACCAAGTGATACACCTTCTAAAGGTCTACAGTCCGAAGGTACACACTGCCACCCACCAACCCTTTCTCAGTCAGAGGCCATTCTCAGGAGATGAGTTAGAAATAACTGGGTTGGAAACAGTATTCTTCTCTGGACAGAGCTGGTTTAGACTCTAACAATAAAGACCTGCTCCCACATATGGGCTGTTTTTTCTAACACAGCCATGTGTTGTTATTTACCTTGCCTGTGTAAGGCACCTGACTGATCTAATAAAAAGCTGAACAGCCAATAACAAGGGGGGAGTTAAAGGTGGAACTTCCAGGCAGGAAAATTAAGTAGGAGAAGGAATTTAGCCTTGAGGAAGAAAGAAAGGGAGACAACAGGGAGATGCCAAGGGCCAGCCACACAGACACAGAGGAAGCAGGAAATCAGGACATACAGAATAAAAGAAAGGTAAAAAGCCCCAAGGCAAAACATAAATAAACAGAAACAGGTTAAATTAAGTTCAAAGAATTAGTGGGACAAGCCTAAGCTAAGCCTGAGCATTCATAATTGATAGTAAGTCTCTGTGTCTTTATTTGGGAGCTGGTTGGTGGCCCAAAGACAATGCCAACTACAGTGTCAGACCTTAGCTTCTTTCCATGACTCCTTCAATCTGAGGGTCTCCCGTGCAGCTGAAGCTGCTACACTTTCACTGATATCCTCTCTTGACCTCCCATGATGCCAAACCTCAACTGTCCTCCATGCCTTCCTTAATTATGCAGCTCCCATGGGGCCAAAAGCAGTAGCATGTAGAGACTCTTACACATTCCCAGGTGCAGTTGTGGGTATGAGATGCAGCCTTAACCTGCTGACCACAGCTTCTGCACACTGACCCTGAGGAAACACTTCCAAGAGATTTCGTCTCAGTAATGCTGGGCTCTTCTTAATCACAGATGATTTCTCAGACCCAGATGTCCCTATCAATATTTAAGTAAAGCAAACTTTCACTTCTATATATCCTTAATCCAAAATATTACATGGATGGCCCTGGTAGAGTCTTTTCTTCCCTGTGAACTTTACCAGCCAGACCGCCATATTCTGCACTGTTCTCAGCATTATTTTCTAAGTTCCCACAACAGGTGATTAATCTCTGAACACTCCATGGTTTTCCTAGTCTAAAGTTCCAAATATCAACATAATCTTCCCCCGAAACAACATGGCCAGATCTGTCACAGCAAGAGTCCACTCTCTGGTCCAATTTTGATCTTAGTTTGCTTCTAATTGCTGTGATAAAGTAGTGTGACCAAAAGTGTACTGGGGAGGAAAAGGTTTATTTCACCTTACAGATTATCGTGCATGATGAGGGGAAGCCATGGCAGTAACTCAAGTCAGGAACCTATGGGCAAGAAATACAGCAGAAACCATAGAGGAACATTGCTTACTGGCTTGCTCACCTGTGGCTTTCACAGCCTGCTTTCTTATACAGTTCAGAATCACCTGCCCAGGGACACCATAGTGGGCTGGACCCTCTTACATCTACTACTAATCAATAAAATGTTCCACATGCTTGCTTGCAGGCCTTTCTAATGGAGGCGTTGTAGAATATTAGTTGAAGATGTGTTACATTTGTCTATGTTGTGGAACATTTGCTTTAATGATGTAAAGACGTCTTGCATTCTTTTATGTTGCATTTGTTTAACTCTGTGAGGCTGTGTTACTGTGCCTGTCTAAAACACCTGATTGGTCTAATAAAGAGCTGAATGGCTAATAGCAAGGCAGGAGAGGGATAGATGGGGCTGCCAGGCAGAGAGAATAAATAAGGGGAGAAATCTAGGCTCAAGAGAAGAGTGAGAAGGAAGAGGAGGAAGATTAAGAAAAGGAGAAGGAGAGGAGGACCCCAGGGGGCAGGCAACCAGCCACACAGCCAGCCATGGAGTAAGAAGGAAAGAAAGGTATATAGAATAGCGAAAGGTAAAAGCCCAGAGGCAAAAAGGTAGATGGGAAAATTTAAGTTAAGAAAAGTTAGCTAGGAACAAGCCAAGCTAAGGCCAGGCATTCATAAATAAGACTATGTCTCTGTGTATTTATTTGGGAGCTGGGTGACTCCTCAAGGAGTAAAGAGTTAAAAACAACAACTACATGGAGGTCTTTTCTCAACTGAGATTCTTCCCAGATGACCCTAGCTTGTGTCAAGTTGAGAAAAACTAGCAGTACAGTCCCCTTACCCTCACTAAATCTTTATAAACTGCTGTGAGATAATGCTTTCGTACTGGTTTAATAAAACGCTGATTGGCCAGTAGCCAGGCAGAAAGTATAGGTGGGCTAAGCAGACAAGGAGAATTCTGGGAAGAGGAAGGCTGAGCCAGGAGATGTCAGCCTGCCATCCGGAGAGCAGCATGTAATGGCACACAGGTAAAGCCCCGGAACATGTGACGACATATAGATTAACACAAATGGGCTGAGTTTAAGTGTAAGAGCTAGTCAATAGTAAACCTGAGCTAATGACCAAGCAGTTTTAATTATTATAAGCCTCTGTGTGTTTATTTGGGTCCAGCTGTGGGACCGGCGGGTGAGAGAGATTTGTCCTGACTGCGGGCCAGGCGGGACACAGGAAAACTTCAGCTACAATAAACAGTCCTACTCCTCCAATGTTCTTCAAATCACTCAGTTTGAGTATGCAATTTATTTCCTCCTAGGACTCTGACTCATGAATATGGGACTGTGATCCCTATGATACCACTGACAAAGCAGGGAAAAGCCTCTGCAGGGTCCATGAGCCTGTGTCGGACCTGGGCTTGTCCTTGAACTTGCTCCCTGGATGCACTCTCAACCTTGTCCTGCCTGACTCTTCCCTGCAGAGTAATACATGTTAGGGATGTGGCTTCCATGAAACTTCAGAGACCCACAAGATTTTTCTAATATACAGTGTGGCTGTGATTTCCTTATATGCTTATCTTGGTAAATGTATGGGCACAGGTTTTAGCAGTGCCAAGTCCATGAAAAAAATACATACATTTATAGATAATATATACATATATGTGTATATGCCTGTGTATATATATATATATAAACTTACAATTTAAAGAGCTGTTATTACATTGATCTCTTTGCTAATCAAACTAAATATACTCATATAGTATCATTCAGTAAGTGTATCCTAAATGGATGTAAATAGATTTAGATTTATAGACATGGATACAGATAGAGATATGGATATACAAAGAAATGCTGACCCATTCATGGAGGGGATGTCCTGCTTTGCTTCCTATTGCTATAATAAAGACCATAACTAAAAGCAACTTGGGGCAGAAATGGTTTATTTGACTTATACATCCCAGTCACAATCTATCATTGAGGGAAGTCAGAGCAGGAACTCAAATAAGGAGAGAGGCAGGAACCATGGTAAAAAACTGCTTATTGCCTTGCTCTCTTCAGCAGGCATGCTCAGTTTCCTCTTTTGTACAACCCAGGACCATTTACCTAAGGGTGACACCACCCACAGTGGGCTGGGCCCTTCCCCATCCATCATTCATCAAGAAAATGTCCCACAGACTTGCCAACGGGCCAATCTGATGGAGACATTTTCTCAATTGTGGTTCCCTCTTCGCAGATGACTCTAGGTTGACAAAAAGCTAACCAGTATAAGGGAGTTCAGTGTCTCTTTGGGAGGGGTATTTTGTTCTTGTTTTGTTTGCATTGTTTTTGTTTGGGGAAGAAGTGAGAAGTTGGTGGGGGGTGCAAGTCTATTACTGGATAATTATTGAGGAAACTTTACTGGATGTACGTGATGGGGTTCTTTACAGAAGTTTGAAGCAATGGTGTACTTGAAAAATAATGTTGGAAAGCCGGGCAAGCCTTTAATCCCAGCACTCGGGAGGCAGAAAGCAGGCGAATCTCTGTGAGTTTGAGACCAGCGTGGTCTACAGAGTGAGTTCCAGGACAGGCTCCAAAGCTACACAGAGAAACCCTGTCTCGAAAAACCAAAAAAAGAAAAAGAAAAAGAATGTTGGAAATATAGTGCCAAATTTAAAAAGTAAAATTGTAGCATGAATCTTAAATGGTCTTATTAATAAGAACAAACCCAGAGCTAGGTATTGAGGTGAATGCTGGAAGATCAGAGAAGCAGAACAAGCCACAGCCTCATCTCACCAATTCCTCAGCTGATTCTGTCTCCTCAGATTGGAAGCCTCTGAGTCCTCAGCCAGAATGAATCTCAGTTGAACTGCTACTCAAAAGCCTAAAAGCTTAACCAGGCTAGTTCCTGGTTTTCACGCCTTTTATACCTTTCTGCTTCCTGCCATCACTTCCTGGGATTAAAGGCTCTTGTTACCACACCTGGCTGTTTCCAGTGTGGCCTTGAACTCACAGAAATCCAGATGGATCTCTACCTCCCAAGTGATTAAAGGTGTGAGTGCCACCATTTTCTGGCCTCCATGTCTGTCTAGTGGCTGTTGTGTTCTCTGACCCCAGATAAGTTTATTAGGATGCACAATATATTGGGGAACACAATATCACCACATAAAATGTATGCTATAATGCCATTTTTTTGTCAAATAAGAAAAATTCCCCTAAAATAATAACCCATATTTTATACGTATCCATGCAAAAATGATACAAATGGTACATGTGAGAAATGATTGCCAATGAGCATGGAAGGAGGTGAATAAAACATTAATGTGGGGGCCAGTATAGAGAAAGGAAATGTCAGATTTCCTTCTAGACAGATAGGATCATTTACAACGCTGCTTATAACATGAGTGAGCCCTCACCATTTTCTGTACTATTTCCATCAATCAACATTACCAACCTTAGGAAGAATTTCCGCAAGCTGATGGCTAATATCAGACTTAAGTTCTATCTTAATTCAGTTTGCATTTCTCTGTCGTTATGCTATATAGTATGTCTTCTTCCATAACTCAGGCTAGTTGGCATTGCTAGAAAGATATCTGGCTCTTCAGAAGCTTATTGGCTCCATCGGCATTGTCTGTTAGCAGAATGTTTTCAACTACTCGAAGGCACAAGGGATCACACGAGCCATAATGAAAATGAATGTGGGTCCCATGCTCCCATCAAACCCCTCCTCCAGTTTGAAAGTCTCCAATGTCCCAGTGACCCCATGATCTTTCCAGGGCAGGTATCCCCGCTGCATGCTCAACTTATTTCAAACTCTATTTCAACCTCACTCACACTTAATACATCAAAAGATGTATTCTTTCTTCACCGAGAACCTCGGTGCCGTGGCGCTGTCTCCAGGAGTTTTTTGTTTAACTAGGCTTTTTTTTTTCTTTTTGAGCCTCCCTCCACACCCCTCCTTTTTTTTTTTCTTTTCTTGGAAGAATTTGATCTTTTGCCAAAAATAAATGAAACGCTGGCTCCAAGTTCAAGTCAGAATTTACTAGCTGATAAATTGGAAATGGAGAGTGGGCTGGGAGAATGGAGGGAAAGTGTAGAGAGGGAAGGAGGCTTTCATTTGGGGCAAGTTCAAACTTGGACTCAGAAGCTATTAAAATGCCTGCTCTGTGCTGAGTCACATGGAGGAGGAGGAGGTCAGGGGATGAGGCTGGCTCCCTGCCAGCCACACGCTCTACCCAGGTTGATGAAGAGCCTGCAAAGGACCGATGGCAGGGTTATAATTTCAGTGTTTTAAATATAACGTTAGATGCCACGTGCCTGACACAGAACGAGCGAAAGAAAAAAAAAAAAAAAAAAAACCCTAGATCTCTGTGTTCATCAGACTAGTGCCTGAACATACATGTTTCTGGGAGCTGACTCCCACTCAGCTCTTAGCCCAACTTCACCTGCTCTGACCCTGCCTACCATTCTCCAGTCCTCCTGCAATTGAGTCTCTCCAGATGTCTCCAGTTAATAAAGGAGTGAAGTGGAGCCTTGGGGAAAACATCAGAGCTGAGACAACGGAAGCAGTCTTAGGAGATAAGTGATGTTATGTCCACTTTCATAGGGAAGGAAATGAAGTGTTGTGGCTTCAGCAACTTCTCCCCACTGACCAAGCTAGAAAACACAGGGCCGAGATGTGAATCTAAGAGGTGTGCTCTGTTCCCCCTAGTCTTGGCAGTGACTGTTGCCTCTCAAGCACCGGTATATCACTATACCTCAGAAGAGAAGTACACCTTCAGGCTTCAAAGCCTTGGTACTTGATGTTGTCTTCTACAGCAAGAAAAGGCAGCCGGGGTAGTTCATTGTGACTCTTCAGTCCCTCTCATACCATTTCCTTATTGGAATCCTGGTTCTTCGATCATTTTGACATTCAGATCTCTGTTCTGTTTTTCTCACCACATTTTTATTATGAACAATTTAAACACAGACTTGCTGTAAGAATGTGGGTGAGCCTGCATGTGCTCATCATGAGATTCATCGGTTAAGATTGGTTTGGTCGTATCTATCCATTTCTCCATACCCTTATTCATCTACCAAATCCATCTTGCCCTACACGTATCAAAGTTAGTTGCACACATCAGCACATGATGTATCTCAACACTTCTATTTCCTTCTGGTTTAGGACACACAAAATAAGCATCGTGCTTATCACCAAGGGCTTATAGTCAAGTGCTATGCCAAGCACTTTCTGGGTGCCACATAACTTGATCCCGATGGAACGCTTATGTGATCTCTGCAGCTACTACCTTCATCTTGCAGACAAGAATACTGCATTCCAGAGGACACAGGCCAGGTTAATATTTGCTTGTTAAGTATTCCAATGGACTTTGCTGCAGGAACTCTTCTCATCCATTATCTCTTCTGATACCTCCTAGGGCCAGTACTGTTGCAGGTGAGAGAACAGAGACTTAGAGAGAATGGCCCACCACACAATAACCACAAGGACTTGAGTAAATTGGGGATGTACAGCTCCACTCTGCTCAGCCTCTCCATCAGCTCACATCTCTAATGCAGCATTCCTTGTTGCTACCATATTCTCACTGTTTGCCTCTCCTTACATTTCAAGTCTCAAGGGCAAGTGTCATGAGTTGGAAAATCCCAGGCCAAAGTGTTCCAGTTGCCAAGACAACTGAGAACAGATACTGTTAGTCAGCTTTTCATTGCTATAACAAAATACCCAATATAAACAGTCTATAGGAGGAATGGCTCCTTTATGCTCACGGTTCCAGAGATTTCAGTTCACGGTCACTTGGCTAGTTGTTTGGGGCCTACAAAACACCAAACTTACACAACAGTGCCACTGCAGTCCTTGTTGTCAAGTTAAGGCTCACACAAGATGCCCAGGACAGTGGATGCCCTATTTTTCCTGGGCTGTATCACAATATAACAAAGGGGACAATGTAGGATTCATTGGGGAGGACCACTCACCCCAACATGGGCCATGGCCTATTCACAGTTGTTTATTATCTGTTATCTCATTGGATCCCTATAGCAACATATCTGAGAGCTAGCTGTCAGTGTCCTCAGTGTTTCAGATGAAGAGACAGACTCCAGAAGCTTAATGATGAATTCAGTGAACTCAAAGTCATGCTACCCCAGAGAGAAAGAAGGGCTGGTTCCAAATCCAGTGTCGTTAGTGGGGTTGAGAGAGCAAGGGGCAGACACAGCATTTCAGATTTGTTTGTTTTGTTTTGTTTTCCCAGTCTGGTGCTGTATTAACTGGTGTGCCAGGGTTAGTGAGTAACGACATCTAGGGAGTCTGAGAAATTAGCCAAGCCTAACACTGGGAGAGCTTAGCCACTTGCTAAATGGCCTTTGCTCCAGAGAGTCTTTTGATATGGCTCTGTGGTTCCAAGCCCAGGCCCAGGTTGACACTGTC
>CABHPR010093416.1:0-10793 GCA_902168415.1 Peromyscus melanophrys
CTGGTTGGGAGATGGACTTACCTATTTGTTTTTTACTGTAATTGAATTTCTTCATTGTTTATAAAGACATTAATTATAAAGACATATAAATGACTCTTTAGTTAATGCTTGTCATTTCTATTCATCTGGAAAGTCACCCACTTTATGTTCTCATGTGTTCAGAGGATCATTTGATCATGTGATCATCACATCTCAGTTTGGTAAGGTCAAAGGGTCGAATGTCCGCAGGTTCAGATGACTCAGTGGTTTCTATGACTTTATATTTTCTTCCTATCTGCTATTACAAGCCTCTTTCATTCTTAATATCATTATTTGTGCTTCCTGTGTATTTTGGTTTGTCACCAACATATCTCTATTTTTATTAGACCTTCAAAACAGAAGATTTACCTCCATTACTTCCTTGTTGTTAAATTTTCATTCATTTCTACTCAGTTCCACTTCTTGCTTACATCTTTAAGCTGACTCTCCCTCAGGTTCTCACTTTCTATACTGAACACTGGGTTCCAGGGTTTCTAATGTTAAGTGGACAAATTTAATAACTGTGCCAACATTTTAATAGGTAGTATTCTCACTGTCATTTAGCTCTACATTTTTCTGTTTCTTTCTGTCTTAATTTCTTTGAAAAGGAAATTGTCCAGGATATGATTTGTTAGTTTCTATAGTAGGTTTTATTGACCATCTTTTCAGGGCTGTGTTTGGGGAACCCAGACTTTCCAGTATGCTAGACAAGCATACTATCTCCAAACTACACTCCTGTGGTGATATATTGTGTACCCCAATAAAACTTACCTTGAGGATCAGAGGACAGAGCCAGCCATTAGATTAGACATGGAGGCCAGACAGTGGTGGCACACACCCTTAATCCTATCACTCGAAAGGCAGAGATCTGTCTGGATCTCTGTGAGTTCAAGGCCCCACTGGGCTACACGAGAGAAACAGAGCCAGGCAGTGGTGGCACACACCTTTAATCCCAGCACTTGAGATCTCATGCCTTTGCTTGGGAAACACACATTCCTTTAATCCCAGGAAGTGATGTCAGGGCAGAGAAAGGTATATAAGGGGTGAGGAAACAGGAACTCACTCTCTTGAGACTGAGGATTTCCTAGAGGTAAGAACTTGTGGCTGGTTTGTTCTGCTTCTCTGATCTTTCAGCTTTAACCCCAATATTTGGCTCCAGGTTTTTTTTTAATTATAAGACCTTTTAAGATTTGTGTTACACACTCCAGCCCACAACTTTTTTAATGCTTTATCTTAAATTTTATTATATTTTGTCCAGAGAAAATACATCATTTAAAAAGTTTTGTCAAAAAAAGTTTTGTCTTACTTTATGAACTGATAACTGACTTGGTTTTTTAAAAACTTTATCTGTTAAAAAGAACAAATGTGTGTGTGTGCGCATGCGTGCGTGCGTGCGTGCGTGCATGCGCGTGCGTGCGTGCGTGCGTGTGTGTGTGTGTGTGTGTGTGTGTGTGTGTGTGTGTGTATGCAATCTTTCCAAGGCTGTCTGTCCTTGCAAAGAGATGAGGTACACATTGTGTGGATTAGATCTAAATCTGTACAGATATCAGAATATGTGTGGCAGCAGACCCGAGGATACTGGTAACTTGGAGGTAAGAGGTGTTCCCGTTGATTGTATTGCCCCTAATGGTCTGAACTGTTATCTGTTTATGAGACAAATAGGCTTCATTTTCCTTGTAACTATGCTGCTTCCTGATGTGCAGGGATGATAAATGGGGTCCCGGAGTCAGGCCTTGCCGCAGAGGCTGTGGACGGTTACCTCACTGGTTGGCAGAGGCCACTGGGCTGGCACACTAGTGGCATCGTTTGCTTTGGATGCTCCTTCTCCTTGTTCTTCCTCTCCCTTTCAGGAAACGGTAACGCCTCCTGACTGACTGTCCAGCGCCTGCTGTCCGAAGTCTGGGCCTCACCACTGTTTCCCTTCTGTCAGGAGCAATTCACTTTAGTAACCCAGCTCCAATCATTCACTCAATTAACTTCCTCCTTCATCACTTCTAATTAGCTTAAGTGACTTCTGTCCTGAACCCCGCCGGTTTACAATCTGCCCTGGCCAACATGCATCTTCAAAGAGATCTTTTTTCTTTTTTTTTTCTTTTTAGATCAAAACCCTTTAAATGCTTCTTAACAGAACAGAGCCATTAACGGTAAGTTATACTGTGGTGAAGGTATAGGTTTAGTGTTCCATACGCATCAATTGATTTATATTCTCAAATATGGTATTATCAACGAAGGTGATGTGAGTTGAATTCAATTTTCCCCCTTTGACGCTGTAGGAAGGAGATGTAGCATTTGACTAAAGGCCTAAGACCCATGATTTAATAAATGTGAGGTGCTCATTACAATTTAACAAGGGAGAAGCTGAAAGAAACTAAAAAGAAAATCATCCAGAGAATCTAACCTCCTAAATTATAAATACAGAACAGCATCTTCCCTCTCCAGCCAAGATCATATGTGTAATGCTGAACAGTGTGTAGTTTTCAAAAGCATGCAATCTTATCAGCGATTCATATGTAACCTCAATATAACAAAATATTACATATATTACAAATAACCTCAATATAACAATATATTGCATTCATATGTATTACATTCATAAGTAACCTCAATGTAACAATATATTAAAAGCCCACGGGAAATCTCTCAATAGTCATCATAATGTCTTCTTGCTGGCTTGGTTTTGTAGGAAAGTCAAAATGTCCCATCATCCTTCTAATGAACCTTAGACATTGAATATATTTTTTACAGGGATTTTGACAAAGATTTGGTAAAACTTGTGGTTAGTTTTTAGGTATATGGTTCATGGGACTTTTGCTATGCTGTTCAACTTCTTTATTTTAGAAGCCAGATTTATGGTCTTGAATTATAATATAATGAACATATGTGTTTGCTTTTTCTGAACTTAGAATTGTCTAAGTGATTAGAATGTCTTTTGTACTTCATAAGAGTCCCTTTCAACATCCAGAATTGCTGTTATACAGGAAGTCTCCAGGTAGAGTCAGGATTGGACCCAGTCACCAGAAAGCCCAAACACATGATTAGAAGAATGAAATTTCAGCCTTCATTGAGGAGAGGGAGGCTGGAGAGGGAAGCCAATCACCAGCGGCCAAATGGTGATTGATCCTGCCCATGTAATGGAACTTTGGTATCAGCCCTTTGGCTGGGAGATTTCGGGAGTTTCTAGGATGGTGACACTGGCATCCTGGGTAGGTGATACCCCCAAAGATGGCACAGAAGCTCTGCAGTCACCTTGCCCTGTGCAACTCCTGAATTTAGCTGTTCCTAGCTGGCGTTTTATAAACCTAGAATAAAATACAATCTCAATTAAAGTATTTTCTGAAGCTTTTCAATGTCTTCTAGAAAATCTAGCAAAAACAGAAGGAACTCATTGGAACTCTTGAATCTGCAGCCAAGTAGTACACAGGTATGAGCAGCATGGAGACCTAGGACATTTTTATGATTGACATCTGAAGTGGGGAAGGTCTTGTGGGGCTGAGTCCTTAACCTGTGGGGTCTCTGCTAATTCTGGGCAGATAGTGTCAGAACCAAATAGAATTATGGGATACCCAGTTGGTATGAAAAAATTAGTAATTAGTTTTGGAAAAAGGCATTTGTTGTTGGGGAAGATACCATACATGTGGGGTCAGACAAAACTGGACAAGGATACATAACACCTAAGGTTGGGATCCAGCTGCCCTCAGTTGGCCAGATGCTGCTGCATTAAAGCCTATGTCATGCCTATGTTGAACTGACTGGTTGTGTGTCTGTGAGTCTGAGCTTGGGAGTGTGAGATGATTCTTTTTTTTTTTTTTTGGTTTTTCGAGACAGGGTTTCTCTGTGTAGCTTTGCTCCTTTCCTGGAACTCACTTGGTAGCCCAGACTGGCCTCGAACTCACAGAGATCCGCCTGCCTCTGCCTCCCGAGTGCTGGGATTAAAGGCGTGCGCCACCACCGCCCGGCCGTGAGATGATTCTTAACGTGTGTACATTCACTTTCTAGGGTAGATCTACACTCTCTAGACCTGAAACAGGAAGAAAGTGGAGACTGACCCTTCCTCCCTCCCTCCCTCCTCCCCTCCCTCCCTCCTTCCCTCCCTTCTTTCCTTCCTGTTTGTTCAAGGGCCCATTAAGCAAAGTTTATTGAGAAATAAAGAATTAGCTTCCTACAGTCAGGAGGGGACCTTAAAAATGAGTTGCCTGAGAAGAAATTTAAACACACACACACACACACACACACACACACACACACACACACTCACACACACAATTAGGTATGAAGAAATCTCAACAAATTACACATAAAGAACCACCGAATACTACAGAGCCTATGGCCTGATATGTCTCTCTATAATTTTTTCTTTGAGGACTTCTACACTCTGATTATGTCCCTCCTAAGAGAAAAGTCTGTCCAATCCTTTTCTGTGTTGAGTAGACATCGCTGACTTGGTACACTGAAGGACAGTAATGGGGTGGCCAGCACTCCCCCCACTATGGACAGAAATAACTGCACCCATACAAACTTATCCCACTCAACTCACAGTAAATGTTCCTGCTCAGACTCGCTTAGATAAACTCCCAATGCCATGGAGTCTCTAACAGCAGCTGAGCCATGTGAGAATGGTGAATGGGGAAATGTCTGAGTGGAAAGAGATAATAGTTACAACTGCAGTTAAAATATTTTTTCTTTTCAAATTTTGCAGAAGCGTAGGATAGCTTGAGTATGTTACTAGACAGAAGTGCATTAAATTGAAGGTCCTTGAAGATCAAACCTTATAGGCTGTCTTCGTCAGGGTTTCTGTTGCTGGGAAGAGACACCATGACCATGGCAACTCTTATAAAGGAAAACATTTAATTGGGGCTTGCTTACAGGTCTGTTATTGTCATGGCGGGAAGCATGGTGGCATGCAGGCAGACATGGTGCTGGAGACGTAGCTGAGAGTTCTACTTCTGGACTGACAGGCAGCAGGAAGAGAGAGTGACATTGGCTTGAGCATCTGAAACCTCAAAGCCTGCCCCCCAGTGATACACTGCCTCCCACAAGGCCACACCCCCTCCAAGGCCACACCCCCTCTAACGAGGCCACACCCCTCCAACAAAGCCACGCCTCCCAGTAGTGCCAGTCCCTATGAGCCTAGGGAGGGGGGGCATTTTCATTCCAACCACCACATAAACGTCCCACTGTAGTTTCCTCTGCCAAGTACAGGGCCAAGGGCAAAACAGGTTCTTAGGAGCTTGAAACTGTACAAAGACTAATTCAGGTGTGTGAAACTGGGGAGGAGGGCAATAATGTGGAAAGGGGCTGGGAAGAAGTGGATGTGTTGAATCAATGATTACAAGTCAGGGATTGTCTATGTGCTTTCATTATAACGTGTTCTGGGAGGGAAATAATAGGCTCCTCCAGTTAGAAACAGTTGAGTGACTAAATCTTAACGGCTCTGAAAATAGCTTTTACAGCACATACCTCATAGTCTCTCCTGGCTGCCTGGAAGCAAAGCGAGGGCTTGCAAATCCCATGGGCAATAAGGGGGACTTCCTCCTGCCTTCTGGCCTCATTTGGGAAATCCTCACAGACACTTAGTGTCAGGGCCCGGATGAGCGTCATCATCATTTGAGACACTCTTTAACAACTCGGGTATGATGGGGCCTTTCTCATCTCCAGATCAGGGCTGAAGTTCTTAGGTTCATCAAATAAAGATGTGAGAAGGAGCTTTAAAAATGTAATTGGCACTCACACGCACCATCGGGAGGACGCCTGCACAGACTGTTCGGGGAGAGAGAACTGATACCAAAAGGGATTGCCATTTCCAGAACTGGAAAGAAGAACCTTATACTGCATGTGGAGACACACTCTGTCCCAGTAGTTGGATAGCCTACCTGGAAAAGAAAAAAAAAAAAAACGTTTGTTTTACCTTTTCTCTTCTGGCTTAGACTCGGATGGGGCGGGCCCAGCTTGATAAGGGAAAAGATGTAGTGTAGTTGGGAATTAGAAGTGGGTGTCAGGGTTGGCTAATAAGCAAGTCTAAAGGTTTAGAAACTAAAGCTAATAAAAAGATACATGAAAGATAAGGAGTCATGAGTAGGAGCACTAGAAACTTGCCCAAGACAGAGGACAATTCTTTAGAGTGTACTTTGTAGTTTCTTCAATATTAGGTAGCTCTTCCTAATCATTTCAAAGTCCCACATGAGAAGTATTTATTCTCTCTCTCCTCACCCCCTCTTTCTCTTTCTCTTTCTTTCTCTCCTATGCGTGTGCACGCGCGCGCGCGCGCGCGCGCACACACACACACACACACGCACACACACGTGTATATACATACACACTACATATATGAGACAAGGATTCACATAGCCCAGGGGATCCTTAACCTTTCTATGTAACTGACCTTGAATTCAGGTTCCTCCTGTCTCCACCTCTGAAGTGTCGGATCACAGGTGTACATCACTATTCTGAGTTTTCTGAGGTGCTGGAGTTAGGACCCAGGGTCTTTAGAACACTAAGAAAGCAGCCTACCAATTGAGCAACACCCACAGCTGCAAGACAGCTGTTGCTGGATGTCTTAGCTTCTGAATTCCCTTCTTGTGCTTGGAGGATCCTATTTTCTGTCTTTCTGGAAACAGGGTCTGCTATTGAAAATGCCACTTTAGAAGCAGACAATGCCAGATCTTCACTTCCTGGCTCTTCTGCTGGAAGCCGGTAAGTTCTATAACATGGGCAAAACCCCTTAGGAAGACCTCCTGTGACTCGGACATAGCTACTGTGGAGGACACCCCCCCTCCACACACACACACACACACACACACACACACACACACACCAGTCACGGTCAGTCAGTTCGTTTCTGTAGTATGAAACTCGTGACCAAATTGTAGCTTCCAATACGATGGTCACAAGTAAAATTCTATTTTGGGGGGCTTGAAGGGCACTGAGAAATTTATGGAGTTCTCTCAAGTATTTAAATATGAATTTGTGCTCCATGTTTTTGCTTTAAAACAACATTGGCAGCTGTTTTGATCATTGATCCTCAAAATAGCCTGAAACAACTGGGGATAGTATGCTACTTCACAGCACAGGACACCGAGGCCCAGAACCTAAGTGCGCTGCTTAAGCAGCAAAACCCATTCAAAGGCAACGCTGGAAACGAGGAGCTGCAGCCCTGGGACCTATCCTTCATACACGATCAGAGTGCAAACATAAGAAGCACACAGAGAAAGCCAGCTCACCAGAATGTCATCTCCAAAAGGACCAGAAAGGAACATCCAGCATGAACGCCATCTAAGGCAGCCACTGTGTCAAGGAAGCCACCAAACTCCAAGACAGGACCAGGACTTGGGAGTCCGCCAGCTTTATTGCCTGCAACCAAGCCAAGACATCCCTCTTTCTGCAAGCCAGCTTAGACTGTAAGCAACTGTGAAGGCAGCCACAAGACAAATACTTATTGACCTTTCCCTAACAATGGAAGCCCTCTTGCGGGATGGGAAGACTGTAATCAGAACATTTTGTATGAAAAAAGAATTTTTGTTTTTGGTTTTAGTTTTTCGAGACAGGTTTCTCTGTGTAGCCCTGGCTGTTCTGGGACTCACTCTGTAGACCAGGCTGGTCTCAAACTCAGAGATCTGCCTGCCCTTGCCTCCTGAGTGCTGGGATTAAAGGCATGTGCCACCATCACCCAGTTCATATGAAAAATCTTCAAAAAAATACATTTTAAAAGAATGATCCCTGGCTGTAATCTCAGCACTGTGGAGACTGAGGATTGAGGGCTGCCAACAGTTTGAAGCTGTCTGAGGATACATGAGTTCCAGGCTAGCCTGGGTTACAGAGTGGGACCCTATCTCAAAAACAAACAAACAAACCACAAAAGACTTATGGCTTGTTGTGGCACTGGTACCAGTATTCAGGAAGCTGAGACAGGAGGATTGTGGGTTTGAGGCTCTCCTGGGTTTTATACTTAGACCCCTGTCAAGAAAGAAAGAGCTGGGCATAGTGGCACACACCTTTAATCCTAGCACTCAGAGGCAGAGGCAGGTGGATCTCTGTGAGTTTGAAACCAGCCTGGTCTACAGAGCAAGTTCCAGAACAGCAAGGACTACCTAGAGAAACCCTGTCCCCCCCCCCCCCCAAAAAAAAAAGAGGTCAGGGGGAAGGAGGGAAAGAGGGAAGGAAACTTCTGTGAGGTTGTCTCAAGGGAGGCTACTTATAGCTAAAGCACAGTCAAGGAGTAATAATCAGGGAAGCTTTCTGGTAAAACCCCCCAGGACATATCCACACCAAATAACATACTCAAGACAAATGTACTCTGCAGAATACACTCTCGCTTCCACAGAAGGCTACAGCTTCAGGTACAGATGCAGCTCTGCAGAGCAGAGTCACTGGAACAGTCATAGCTCCCAGGATATCAGCCACAAAACAGTAATGTGCATTTAATGAGAATTTCAAGGAATGTTCCTTAATTTGGAAGAGGTGCTGTCTGTAGGCAGTGACTGCAGTTATTGCAGACAAACACCGAGAGTTCAGCTGTTGTGTTAAAAATAAAAGGTCGGCTTCCGTCTCAGAGCTTCTCAGAGATAGATCACATTCACAGCGTCACATAACACATGCTTTGGGGAGCTATCCCTCTGGGTAGACAGACATTTAAATTCAGGGTTTTTTTTCTCTTTTTTAAAATCTAGATTCAGGTTTTGTTATTATTTGTTTTGTTTCATTTCATGAGACAGGATCTCACTATATAGCCCAGGCTGGCTTGGAACTAAATAGCCCAAGGCAATCTTGAATTTGAGGTCCTCCTGCCTCAACCTGCTGAGTGCTGGGATTACAGGCGTGAGCTATCACACGGGGGCTTTGATTCAGCTTACATGTCTGGCTGATAGTTTTTGTTCTGTGTTCTTCAGAATGCAGGTAATACACTTCAGACTGAGCTCAGAGCAGAAGGTAAACACTGGTTGTGGTGGGCTGCCCAAGGCCGAGGACAAAGCTCAGTAAAAGGGATTAGTTCACTTTCTTCTTTACAACAGACTTAAAAATCAGACTCACAGAATTACCACGAGGTTTTCAGGGGGCTCCCATTATGCCTAACATCTTAAGTTACCTCAGGACATTTGCTGACTTAATGACAGGCATCCATCCGTTACTCACTGGGGTGACATTCAGGTTCCCTCTTTTGTCCCTTCTCTGCTGTGGGAGCCCCCATTACGTTGAACTGTTACAGGCTTCTCCTGGCTGCGACAGCTCTCTGTCATTATTTAGGATGCGCTTCTGAGGAGGAATGTTCCTCCAGTGGGAAATGCTTAATGTTTTCCTCATGATTCAGCTGGGGTTGTGGGCAAGGGGCAGGAGGACCCCGGAGGCAAAGCACCATTCTCTTCCAACTGTATCAAGGACACACGGGTAGCATAGCAGGGCGATTCACTACTATCCACGTTTGGGGAAGTCACTTTTCCTCTCAGATCTTAGGTATGGTCTTCCAGCTGTCCATATGATCTCGATTTGCTTTCTTTTTCCACGAGCTATTATATTTTTCAAAGTGAAATTGGAGATCAAATATCCAGAAGCAGACAGAGTCTTTAATGCAAGTGGGACTTCCAGTCCAGAATTCCTTCTCATGTAAGACCATTGCCTTCTCCTTGCTCCCCTGACAAATCGAATCCCCTCCCCCTTGTGAGACTCTTCTCATGCTAGAATACCAACCAGGTGACTACTATCAGTAAGAGACAAGAAAAATCACCAATTGTGTCAATCATATTGTCCAATACATGTCTTAGAGAGCTTTAGTTTGGCTAAATATAGTGGTAATCTGTTTCTGTTATTAAGCTTTGCATTTGGATTAGGAAAGGTACTGGGTTTGAAAATGCAGAGGCTAGGTCTCATAGTGAAGTGCTTGGATGAAAAGACTCCGAGATGTCCTCGGTCTGAGCTCAGAAAGGTGTGGTGCACTTTCCCGAGTCCTCTTTTTCAGTGAACCAACGGAGGGACCTGCTTTATCACTGTCCCGGTGTCTTATGCGCATATCGTTTCTGTCAGCCACAGCAGAGCTGAGCTATGACTGTGACTGCTCAGCTGTGTCTGTCTACAGTCGTGTGACAAGGAAACAAACAGCTCACTCAGAGGAGCAAGGGCAATCTGCAGGAGAGAGACACAAAAAATTAGACAGAACCCTTCTCTGTGAGGAGGAGACTGCAGCCCTAAATCAGACAGCTTTCTGGAGTCTCTGCTTGCTGGAAGTCGTGGAAGGTAATACAGGCAAGTTTATGTAGAGAATTCTTCTCTGGCAGTTGAGGGAAAGCAGATTGGCTGTCTCGTCTCTCTGAAGATTATGGGTATGTGTCTTATGAAACAGGCCTTGACTAACCATACCTGTCAGGCTTCTTATTTCCCAATAAGACACCAAAAAAATGGGTCACTTAGACAGAAAAGGCATATGTGTATAGAAATTGGATAGAGGGACCCACCATTTATTAGTGTATGGCCCACAGCTAAGCATAGTGTTTGTTTTTTTTTTTTTTGGTTTTTCGAGACAGGGTTTCTCTGTGTAGCTTTGCGCCTTTCCTGGAGCTCACTTGGTAGCCCAGGCTGGCCTCGAACTCACAGAGATCTGCCTGCCTCTGCCTCCTGAGTGCTGGGATTAAAGGCGTGCGCCACCAACACCTGGCTAAGCATAGTTTTTAAGTAGCTGGACATTTTTGAGATGTCTATGAAACTCACATTGCAGGGCACATAATAAAATGTAGGTGCACAGCCAGACTCATTAGTGTGCATTCTGCTTGTAGTGCATTCACGCTACTGTG
>CABHPR010093417.1:0-20225 GCA_902168415.1 Peromyscus melanophrys
TGCTCCAGTGATTATTAATTACAGAATAGCAAAGGACCTCCACAGTCCATGGTGGAAGGAGGTAGTAGACTCAAAAAACTGTCTTTTGACTGCCACACATTCACTATGACACAAGTATCCTGCCTCTATACATCAACAACATTAATAAATAAAATTAAACTGAGAAAAAGAAAACTAAGTCTAAAAGAAAGCAAATTCTAGTTTTAAAATTAAATAAGCATACCTAATTGATGTTAATTACCACACATATAAACTCTTTGCTCCTGTAAATATTTCTAAGTCAGAGTGTTTTACTACAGCAACAGAAAAGTAATTAGAACAATTGGTACCATTTTCGAAAGTATATTTTCTTTTTCTTTTTCTTTTTTTTTTTTTTTTGGTTTTTCAAGACAGGGTTTCTCTGTGTAGCTTTGTGCCTTTCCTGGAACTCACTCTGTAGCCCAGGCTGGCCTCGAACTCACAGAGATCCGCTTGCCTCTGCCTCCTAAATGCTGGGATTAAAGGCGTGTGCCACCATCGCCCGGCTCGAAAGTATTTCTGCACTGTAGAATAAAGCTACTAAATTATGACTGTGCTATTGAAAACACTGTAAAGAGAAGCAAGAAAAGAGGGAGTTTGCTGTGAGATTATGCCTCCTAGTCATGTCAGATGCTTCACCCACAAAATTTCATCATGATGACTCAAACATGAGCTGAACAAGGACAACATCAATGGACATGCCAAAGTGGATGCGGAAGAGCACACAAGGCTTGAACCCCACACAAAGAACTACAGGCAACTGAGGAATGCTGAGAGTGAGGCAAACAGTCTTCCCCAAGGAAGAGCACACCAATTGGTTATCCAATACCAAATGGTCAGCCTTGACAACATATACATGCAAGTAACACCATTACAGATCGTGCAGCCTATATTTAGGAGTAAATATCATATATGCATGCAATAACAATTAATGAAAAAAGAGACCATGAATTTGAAAGAGGGCAAGAAAGGGTATATGGTAAGGTTTGGAGGGAGGAAAGAGAAATGTTTTAATTATAATCTCAAAAACAAAAATAAGTTTTAAAAAAAGAAACTATTTAAAAAAAGAAAAGCTGCCAGGCCTCGTGGTGCATGCCTTTAATCCCAGCATTTGGGAGGCAGAGGCAGGTGGATTTCTGTGAGTTCAAGGCCAGCCTGGTTTCAGGACAGTCAGAGCTGTTACACAGAGAAACCCTGTCTCAAACAACAACAACAACAACAACAACAACAATAACAATAACAACAAAGAAAAGCAGTAAGAGACATTTTAAGGAAAGAAGAGAAAAAATTGTTTTAAGTCCTTATAATGCTAGAATAAAAGAGAAATAAAAAGGAAGAGAAAAGAAGTTTAAATATAATTAAGGGGGAAAATAAGACAAAAAAAAGAGTTAATAGTAAAAAACTCATCTGTCTTTTAAAGTGTTTCCTTGCTTCCCTATATTGTCCAGCACCTCCAAGGCTATGCTGAACCTGATTAGAGAAGACACACATTCTTGTCTCAGTCCCAACCTCAGCAGGAAGGCATCCCATCCAGACTTTTAGATTAAATATCTGCCCACTGCTAGCTTTACACAGATGACTGCAGAAATGAGTATTAGATTTTATCAAATTGTTCTGTCAAGGCCATTTATGATGCCTCAGTGAGTAAGGTGCTCGTTGTTGGGCCTGACAGCCTGATCTGACCCCTGAAGCACTCATGGTTCAGAGAGGACTGACTCCATAGGTCAATGCTTCATAAGGCCTAGAAAATGATCTACAATAGCCACATTTTTAGTTTTGAATTAGTTTATTAAATATATAGTATGAAGTATTTGATATATTTTATAAAGTTCAATACTGAGGCCTTCTGGGTCTAGGATGTGTTTGTGGGAAAATGTTTACTGATTCATGTGATATTAGATTACAAAATTATCTTTGTTTTCTCAAGTCAACAGGACATACAAACTCCCCTTTAATCCCTGCTTCAGTCTCATCTCACACACCCAGGTTTGCTGTATTTTTATTTGACTCAGATGGAAATACATCTGACCTCTCTTACCATTTCTTGTTTGTACCAAGTATTTTTAGAAATAAGGAATTAATTAGTTAGCTACTGAGAAATATTTTCAGGTGTCCCAAATGTCCTTGTTGATTTCAGATTTAATATCATTGTGCTCAAAGAATATACTTTATGTTTTAATCCTTTATATTTATTAAGAATTATTTGTGTATGGTTGGCAAAATGACTCAGTGGGTAGAGATACTTGTCTCTGAGCCTAAGGAGCTGAGTTCAGTCTCTGGGATCTACATGGTGGAAAGAGACTCCTCAAAGCTGTATCTGACCTCCACTTATGCACTGTGGCACATACACCAACACCTGCCTCTCTCTCACACACACAAATAAATAAGTAAATAGAAAATGTCACGTAAAAAATTTAAAAAGAGAAATGTTTGTGGCCTACCACATGGTCTATCTTAAAGAATGTTCCACATGTGCTCAAAATGGTATGTGCTCTGCTACTGTGACAATGTTATATGGTTGGTTAATTATGACATTTAAAAAAGTGTCAATAAAAATGAATAAACTATCATTTCATGCTACATCATAGATGGACCTCAAGAAAATATTATGCCGATTTAGAAACTCAGAAGTGATAAAGGCATACACCTTAGGCTCAGCATTTAGGAGGCAGAGGGAGCTGGATCTCTAGCATTTTCAGACTAGCCTGATTGACAGTGAGCTCCCAGCCAGGGCTGTCACACAGTAAGACCCTGACAAACAAACTAAACAGAGAAAAGGGAGGGTCAGCTACCCAAAAAAAAAAAAAAAAAAAAAAAAAAAAGCAAATTTGTAGTTGCCTGAGCTGAGGCTTGGGATAGGTTCTTTAATGATCCTACTACGTGAACTCCCTACAAATTATCACTGACTAGTATTCTTAAATGTGTGTGGTGGTGATGATGGTGCATGCCTTTAAGCCCAGCACTCAGGAGGCAGAGGCAGGTGGATCTCTGAGGTCAAGGCAAGCCTGGTCTACACAGCGAGTTCCAGAACAGAAAGGGTTACATAGAGAAACCCTGTCTTGAAAAACAAAAAAATTCTGTAAAATGTGTGTGGTGATTTGAATGAGAATTGCCCCCATACACTCATATATTTGAACATTTGGTTCCCAGTTGGTGTATTGTTTAGGAAAGATTAGGAGGTGTGGGGATGAGGGGAGGATATGGGAGGACAAGGAGGTGAGCGGAATTGGGGTACATGATGTGAAACTCCCAAAGAATCAATAAAGAAGTTAAATTTAATAATAATAGTAATAAAGATTAGGAGGTGTGGCCTTGTTGGAAAATACGTTGGAGGGCTGGGCTTTGAGGTTTCAAAAGCCTAAACCAGGCACGTCTCTCTGTCTCCTGTCTGCAGATCAGGATGTAAACTATCAGCTACTGCTCCAGCACTGGCCTGCCACCACACTTCCTACCATGATGATCTAACTCTCTGAAACTGTAAGCAAGCCCCAGTTAAATGCTTTCTAAGTTGTGTTTGTCATGGTGTCTCTGCACAGCAATAGAACAGTAACTAAGACAATGGGTGATACAATGGTATGTAAAATGTAACATGGTCCCAGGACAAACAGTGGAATTCAGTTCTCTCCTTCTATGATAGGGGGCCTAGGATTGAACTCCGGTTACAACTTGGTGGTAGGTACCTTAATCTTGCCAGCTCTAAAATGTTAACTCTAAATTTAAAAGGATATTTACAATTCAATGTACGTAAATGCTAACTAAAAATTTATTGTTATACTTAGGAATAGTAATAACATTAAAACACTTTAAAAATCAGCAATCAACATGTAGCTCTCTGACCTCATCAGAGCTTCTTTGTGCAGTGGATGGTGGTTAACACAGAAATTCACAAGTAGTCAAAATGCAGACAATAAGAACCTGAGGAGTAGCTCAGCCATAAAAGTAATATCTTTATCATTCCCATCCCCAAGGCTCAGAGACCATCTTGGAAAAGGAGGCAGAAAGATGTCAGAGCCAGATGGGGAAGGACTGGATCAAACAGTGTTTTCTGACTGCTGTACTCATGAACTCATAGCAGCTGTGGTTTCCTACACAAGATCTGAATAAGCCATTCTAGCATGGGATGGGAAGGGGTTCATGAGTTCCTACCTCTAACTGATGACTTCTATGGGAGGAAGAGACAGTTAAGGGCGTGGTTCCTGGTTGGGTAGACCACACTTCAATGGATGGCTCCATACCCAGAAATAAAAAGTTGAATAGATGGATTTAAAAAGAGGGAGAGCACATTGTTGGGATGGGGAGGGGTGTCTGTGTGTGTGGTGGGCCAGTAGGAGTTAGTGGGAGGAGCTGAAGGTGAATTATAATCAAAATATAAAGAATTAATAATACAATTTCTTATAAAAACTAGGCAAGTATGCCTCATTTTTCTACACTGTATTGCTCCAGAATCCATCCATCCATCCATGCACCTACCCACTCACCCACCCACTCACCCACCCACTCACCCACCCACTCACCCACCCACTCACCCACCCACTCATCCATCCATCCACCCACCCTCCCTCCCTCCCTCCCTCCCTCCCATCCATCCATCCATCCATCCATCCTCCCTCCCTCCCTCCCTCCCTTCCTCCCTCCCTCCCTCCCATCCACCCATCCATCCACCATCCATCCATCCATCCATCCATCTATCCATCCGGTTTTTCAAGACAGGGTTTCTCTGTGTAGCCCTGGTTGTCCTGAAACGCACTTTGTAGACCAGGCTGGCCTAGAACTTGGAGATCTACCTGCCTTTGCCTCCCAAGTGCTGGGATTAAAGGTGTGCACCACCACTGCCTGGCTCAAAATACGTTTTTTAAAAGGCAAAAATCTCATGTAGCTCAGGTAGCACAGGATGACCTTGAACTTCTCATTGCCCTGCCCTTCTCTTTCATGCCCTTCAGTAAAGGGCATGCACTACTATCTTATATTTTAGTTAATAAAACTGTCCTAGTCATGAAGGCACATTCTTTATCACTGAGTAATTCTACTTAAATTGACAAGTGCTAAGAAACAAACAAATGGCTGCCTGCAACTCCTAATGAAATAAATGATTCAGAGGATCACAAATGGCTGCTGAAACCACTGGGAACATGGCAGTGAACCTATGAATAATTAAACTACAATTAGCATACTCCAGGTGTTCCTAAATCTCATGAAACAGTCCTGCCAAAATTTGAACCTGAATCTAACAGAGCTTTTCTTTAAAAAAAAAAAAAAAAAAAAAGTGTATTGATGTTTTGCCTCCATTTATGCCTTGTGTGAGGGTGTCAGATTCCCTGGAACTGGAGATACAAACATCTATGAGCTACCACATGGGTGCTGGGAATCGAACCCAGGTCCTCTGGAAGAACAGGCAGTATTCTTAACCACTAGGCCATCTCTCCAGCTCTAACTGAGCTTTTCTTTAGACTTCACTTACCATATACAGGAAACACAGGAGCTGAATGAGCAGTTAAGTAAAAAGAAGAGGAACAAATCAGATAACTCCAGAATAAAGACACTGGGCAGAAGTGTCAAGGCTCCTTTAACACTGGAGACTGCTATTGAGATAAAAGTTCAACTGAAATGTGAATGTGGGATTTCTAAGAATATTGTTGAGTTGATAGTCATTAAAATGATGACTTCAGAAAAGTATCTGAACTTAAAGGTGAAATGAAAAGGCCAGAGATCTGAGTTTAAACACAGCAGCAGGATTTTGAGATGAATCAGTAGTTAAGGCACTTACAAAAGGATTTTAAGCTTGATCACCAGGCCCCACATGATAGAAGGAAAGGACTGATTCTTAGAGAGGTTGTATGAGCTCCACAGCACATGGGTACAAATATACATGCACACTGACTTTAAAACATAGTAATAAGAAACACAGCAATAAAAAAAAAAAAAGACAACGTGGTGCAATAAAGCTGGGAAATGATGTTCTTTTACCAGGAGCCTATTTCTTTCTTTAGGATTAAACAGGTTTGAAATTTTTTCATAAGAAAAGCCCGTTACGTCGAAAAACTTTAAAAATGTAGCAGTGAGTTATGAAAACCACTGTTCCTCAAGTGTTTTTTGTTTGTTTGTTTGTTTTTAAACAAAGAAAGTAACACACCCACTCCAGAAACAGGGTGTATCAGCTCTGGGGAATCCAGACTAAAGTAACTCACCGCCTAGCAATCCTTTTGAAAGTGGTTTGAAATAATTCTTCCATAACATGTTGCTGTTCCCGACAAAGAATATCTGTCATCAACTGAAACAACATAGGACTCTGAGATAATTCCAATGCATCCAGAAACTAAAAATAGAACAAGAAATCCATTATCAGCATCATCAAAATTTTTGTAGCTCTGACTTTTGCAAGTTGTACACCACATACAAGCCTGCTGCCCACCAAATTCAGAAGAGGGTGTTGGATCACATGGAACTGGAGGAATGGGCTGCTGTGGGTACTGGGAATTGAAAGCAGGTCCTCTTCAAGAGCAACAATTGCTTTTAATTACAGAGCCATCTTTCCAGTCCTTTTCATTTTTTATTTTTGAGATGGAGTCTAATGTAGCCCAGGCTGGCCTCTAACTTACTATATAGCTGAGACTGGCTATTAACATCTGATATTCATGCCGGTACTTCTCAAGTTCTAAGATTACAGGAATGTGCCACCATGTATAGTCTAGTAACTCAAAATTTAAAAATAGAGAAAGGGGTAACAACAGGATGTTTTAGCAGGTAATGGTGCTTGCTGTCCAGTGGGGCATCCTGCCTTCAATCTCTAGGACTCCCATGTTGGAAAAGAGAGACCTACCTCCAAAAAGTTATCCTCTGACTTTCCACATGCTCAACATGGCACTCGGATGTGTACAGGTGAGTGGACACGCAGACACACATAAAACACACACTCACATAATACACTCTCTCATGCATATACTCACACCTCCCATATACTCACACACATATACACACTCACATGCAGTGAGTATTTATTTCACATAGAAATAAATACATGTAAAATCTTTTAATTGGGAAAATAGTTTCACATATAATCTTCAAATGTTACTATTTTTGTCATTTTCCCTCCATTCTCTATCCCAATGTCTATATGTTCTACATTTAGATTCTAAGAGATACCTTCAATTTTATCTTCAGAAACATAAAAGTTCTCACTTAAAATTTTCTTTTACATATATAATTTCCACAATCTCCTACCTGTCCTATTTCATAGATAAGATATTTCTTTAACTCTGAAACTAATTTTACAGTTTGTTTAGTTAGTGACTCTGTTCCCTTTGGGCTCTTTTCTTTTCTGTTAGTTTGCATCTATGGAGGAGACAGAGTAGGAGCCCTGGTTATGGAAGTCTTCCCTAAGCTAGGCAAGCACTCCACCAGTGAGCCAACTATATCCCTAGTAGCAGTTTGGCTTTTAAGATGGATCATTTTCCATTTTACTGAATTCCTAGGCTGAAGGGATCCTCTTACACCAGCCCCATGTAGATTTTAACAGGCTAATGGAAAATCACCCTGCCCCTGGCCTGCCTCCCTATGAACTCCCTGACTTGAAAATCTTTGCCCTGTAGCTTAGCATTAACAGACAAACAATGTTTCAAAGTTGGCCAAGCAGTACTTCTGGATGTGCTGTACTATCACTGTACATGCTCCAAAACCCCTACAAAAGCCCTCCCCTACACCAACTCTCTGCTGTCTCTATTCCTAGACAGAGGCAGCCACCACTCTGTTTCTTTCCCTAATAAATTTCATGTGAGGTTTGTTGCATGGTGTGACTTTGTGATGTTCCTAGGCTCCTGTCTGCCAAGATGCCCTTGAGTTAGAAAAACACTTTAACCATGTAGCTGGCACTCTCCAGGCACAGGGCAGCTATGCTCTTAGCTTATACCTTTCTTATGTTACAAGTTTTCATCAAATGCATTAGTGTTTTATTTGCATGTATGTTCATCTATTTATATCAACAGAAAGTACTAAGGATCTAATGTACATCTTTGTAGATGCTAAAACCATTAGCATGAAATACCAGAGCTGGTGATATACAGATGTGGGGTAAATGCCTAGGAAGGGTGAGGTTCCAAATACAATTCTCAACACTGAAAACAACAACAACAACAAAAACCAAAAACCTCAAAACATTTGGATTGTTGGAGTACAGGATACTTAACAGACCACCAAGTTAACCAGACTTGAGGTCACTATGATGGAATAACCTGAAAAGATCTGCTTCCTGCTGCATGTGCATGAAGCTAATGACAATCCAACTTCTACATTAGGGGAAAAAGGGATAAAGAAACAAGCTAAACAGTGGAGAACATTTAAGGAAATAACGAGACAAATAGGGGATGGTATCTAAGAAAAATTTCCTATTTTCTTCCAAAAACTGAATGTCATGGAATGACAAAATGGAGAAGATATGAAGTAGTTCTAGACTAAGAGACTGATAATTCAATGCAGTCTCTGAGTAGACTCTGAGCATTTTTCTTTTACTTTTTTTTTGGAGAGGGGTAGCTATCTATGAGGAATTTGGAGAAATGTAAATGTAGACTAGATCCTAAAATAACAAGAGAATTATTATTTATTTTAGACATGAAAACAATACTGTACCTTATTCTAAAGGCAAGCATACCAAACTATTTGGGTATAAATTATCTCGTGTTTGAAACTACCCTAACTAATGTTTCAGCCAAAACAAACAATAAACAAACAAACATAAAACCAGAAATATGTACTTCCATAAATAAACATGACAAAATTCTGGTTACTGATGAATACATGAAGTAGCTGGCTATTTGAATGTTTATTTCATAATTCCTTCAACTGTATCTTTAGAAAAAATATATGAAAAGGATAAAGCAGAGGATAGTCTATGTGGATGGATGATGTCCATAGGGCTGCCTCATGTCCTTACAGCATGGTGACCACAGAACCATGGATGGACTCAAGAGGAAGCTGTAATGACTTTATAGCCAGTTCTGGTCACCAAACAGCAGCCCTTTCCCACTGCATTCTTTTCTTTAGGAGAACATGTCAAAGTTTAACTCAGACCCAATTAGAAGAAAGCCATATTTGCCCCTCACTGGAGGAAAAACAAAAATGTTATTATGCAAGAAGAACATGTAGGACAAGATGTACTTCCTGCCTATGTCACAAGCTTACAGTCACCCTGCATGTATATATATGTTACAGTGTGTTTTTAATGGGGCTGAGGAGGTTGTCCTCATCCCTCTGTGTGTGTGTGTGTGTGTGTGTGTGTGTGTGTGTGTGTGTGTGTGCGCGCGCGCGCGCGCCTTCTTTAAGACAGGATGTAGACAACTCAAAATAGCTTCAGGAAGTCTGTGAAACTGATCAGATTCATTAGGCCCCTCCTATTCCAAAGGTCTATAGACAGTAAAGACTGATGAGAGTCATTCTCAAATAAGCCCAGCACCCTAGAAAAAGCAGAGACCAGGCTGACTGCCTAGAAAAAACGTTTAGACCAACTGAGCCACCTGGAAAGAACATTCTCTAGCCTGTTGAGCTGCCTATTGACTGTGCGGTGTGCTCAGGTATCCAACTTAGGTAAGCTGTCATACATGCTGGGGTGGGCTTTCACGATGCACCTGTCTGAAGGGACTCTAGCCCAGTTGAACATGTGGCTCTGGCAGGCCTTGCCCTTCTCCTCAGTTCCCTTTGCCTTGCTAAAAACCATTAGATTACATTCCTAAAGCTAGCCACCAAAGTCTATTTCCTTATTTGGCCACTTTCTCCTCCAGAGGCTGACAACCAAGGTCGAGCTATCAAAGTATTGAAGTCCAGCAATCAAATGCCCCCTTTGGTTCAACTAATTAACATGCTCAATCAAAATATAGCACCACATCTATGGTAGTTTGAATATAATTGGCCCCCATAAGCTCATAGGGCGTGGCAATATTAAGTGTGGCTTTGTTGGAGTAGGTGTGGCATTGTTGGAGAAGTGTGTCACTATGGAGGGTGGGCTTTGAGGTCTCATATATGCTCAAACCACACCCAGTGTCTCAGTTCACCTCCAGTTGCCTGTGGATCAAGGTGTAGGAATCTCAGCTCCTTCTCTAGCACCATGTCTGCCTGCACATCACCATGTTGCACCATGATGAAATTGGATTAAAACTCTGAAAAAGTAAGCCATCCCAATTAAATGCTTTTCCTTTATAAGAGTTGCCGTGGTCATGGTGTCTCTTCACAGTAATAGAAACCCTAACTAAGACAGTATCCTATCTCATTCTAACACAGACCGCCCTTCCCTTTTTTGCTCATATATCATAAGGTAAAGGTCTTTTGGTGCTGTTTTTCTGCCTGTATCAGAAGTAGCCACTTTAACTTTTCTTTGTCGATTAATAAAGGATCTCTCTGTGAAAACAGGTGATTATGTGTGGTTTGTGCCTAATCTGGGGTTCAAGAGGTAGCCCCAGCTGTGTGAGGTCTCCTTCACTGATAACTCAGATGGGCTGGTAACCCTCCAACTCTTTTCATATGTTCCAGTCCTTCTGGTGCTGGATTCCCTCATCCAACGCCAGCTGACTGGTAAGTCCCTCACCTTGCTGTCCTAAACAGTGCCCAGGTTATCAGGTGACAGCCATCAAGTGTCTGGTGTCCATGCCCTATACTGTGGACTGGGGAGACTGCACCCCACCACGACCACTGTTTATGGTGGACTTCCATGTATTGGTTGCTAGTTAGGCACATTCTACACATTCTGGTTTGGTAGGGGGCTTCCCCCTTCCACTCTTGGTCATGTTGCTGGAATCTGGTACCTTTCCCTCCTCCAAAAAAACCTGTCAACAGATCTGGGATTCATCCCTTGGACTGAAAAGGACTAACTTAACATTAGTGCAGCCATAACAGGCTGCAGACTAACAATACTGAGACTAGGCCTTACCATTACAATAACCAGGAAAAGCTACAAACTGTATCCTACAGGGAACCAATCAGAATTGAGATAAACAAGTACTAGATGCTCCAAAACATTAAAGATAGTTTACATCATTTGTATATAAGTTGCCAATTTCCTTGCAGCAACACCAGTACCAATCCCTGTTTGACAAGACCTCTGTTGTCCCACTCCTGCCCAATCAGAAGTTCAACCCCCATCTGAATCTGGAATTCCCTTACCCCCCTCCATCCTTTATTGCCCACCTCAACTGAGGTCGAGGCTCTCCCTGATCCAACTGCTATATTGGAAAAGATGGAGAGCCCAAGCTTGAGCTTGCAATAAAGGCTCTTTGCTTTTGCATAGAACTTGAACTCCTGGTGGTCTCTGGGGGGCTCATGATGAAGGCATAGCAGAACCCACCTGGGTCCCTCTCTTGGTGACAGAGACTCCCTCCCAGAGACCTCTTGTTAATATTCTGACCCACCCCTTGGCACCACCCTGCATCCTGACATAAAAGCCTCATTTTAAGGAAAAACTCCTCCCCTTCCTTTCTTTCTTCCAATTTCTTTCTTCCTTGCCATGAGGTGCGCACACCTCTGCTTTTCCTCTCTTCTCTTCTCTTTCTCTCTTTTCTGTCTTTCTGTCTCTTTATCTCTATATTATAATAAACTCTTTCCATGCAACTGAAGACCACCCAACTACTGCTTCTGCAATAACCACATAAACCTTAAACAACTAAGTAAGTCTCTGTCATTTAAAACATTAAAATGCCATTAAAAACATTTAAATTATACTTCCTACTTAAATTTATCCTTCTCAGATCTCTGAGGACACTAATAATGAAGTGTAACTTTAACAATAGCAAGCACCCAGCTGCCTGGTCAGTCCATTTCATATGTACAGTTTGCCTTACTGACAGGCTTCACACTGATAAAGATTTAAAGTTTCTAAAGACTATGATAAACAGACAAGTAAGTTATATAGGTCAAGGAAAATGAACGATTTAAGTTATGACACTCCTCTCCAAAATGAACATGAATTTTGCCTTTTACCTCAACAACAGCTTCTAGGACACTGCTGCATTTCTCAGCTTCCATTTGAACATTCTCACTCTCAAAAATCCCCAAACCTCTCTTGCCCTCTAACTCCCTGTGTAGGACATACCGCTGTATGGGATGTCACCTCTCCTTCCCTTGCTGTCCACCATAAAGCCCTCTCTATTAAACTCAAAGACCCTTCTGCCTACATTTCCAAACCCCAACACTCCCCACTCTTCTGCTGTCTGGCCTTCTGGCCACACCTGCTTCTAGACCTCCTCACAATCACAATCTATTTCCATCATCCTCTCCTTCACCTCGTAACTTACAAAGGGCCCCACCATACCTTCTAGATTCTGACTATATCTCTCCAAACTTCTCTTATCAAAAACTCATCACTCATAATGCTTACCTGTCCTCCCCTGAGCCCAGCCACACTCATCCCTTTACTTCAACATTCCTCAGACCCCCGACAGTGCTGTCCAAAAACTTCCAGAGACTTCTCCCCATCCCTCTCTATAAAGAGAGTCCTCTAGCTACTTCTGCTTACTTTTTGTATGGATGGCAGCTCCTTCCTGTCAGACGGCCACATCAGACTGACCCCTCCATTATCAATGTTCATCCTCACGCTCTGGTTCCTATTCCCTCATAATGACCTCATACTCACAAATCTCATCTCTCTTTTCACACTCCTATTTTTCTTCTGCCCACATGATTGTGAAACATCCACCACCACTGACTCCCCTAAATTCATTAACTATGCAGACATCCTCAGACATCAAACACTTTGAACAAGTCCTACACTCTTATTACAAGACATAACTAAACCTAAGCCACCTCCTTTCCAACATGCACACTGTCTCATGGCCAAACTCCACTTGAGCCAAAGTCATCCAACAACCTCTCTCCTCATCTACACTGCTTTCCCGGTGCCTCCCTTCAATGCCCTCCTCTCACCATTGATGCTCCAGTCACTGAGGCCCAACTCCACTAAGAGTTGCTTGTCCCCGGCCATCCAAGCTCCTCTTTGGTATCGAGAGACAGACTATCTCAACCTCTCCACCCCAGTCACAAAAACCTGCTATGGACCATCCCTCTCACCATTTAACAAAACCTCACCAATTGATCATCCATGTTCCTCAAATTTCAATTTCAAAACCTACCTGAACACCCCAGGAAACACTATTCTGATGTAACAAAAGTCTCTCAAATTGTATTCTCCCCAACACAATCAGACACCATTTTCAGTTAACAGCTGTTCCCCAATTAACCATATATAACCATTTTAAATGTTCCTGGCTCCTCTTAATAACTCTCAAACAGACTCCTGCCAACCAACAGCCTAAGTTTTCCTGCCCATTATTGCCTAGTCCTAATAGTAGGACTCCCCCTTTCCCTGGGATCTCTCCCCATTTCCCTGGTCTTGGGATTCCTCTTCTTAACTGCCAGGAACATGAACCTAACAGCTTCAAATGTACACCCAAGAAAAAAATTTTTCTAAACTCTTTAACTTTATCTCTGTTCCTAGTCTGTATGTCGCAACAGATTTCAAACCAACTACAGACTACTCTAGCAACTCCAGTACGAGCACCAGCTATTTCCTTGGAATCTACATCCTGGTCCAGCCTCACAGACTACACTTCCCTAGCCTCAGATGTTCTCTCAGAACCTGGACTTGCACTGACATAGCCTGCTCTTCCCAATTGTGACCAACAAATCAGCTTCCTTGGGTCCATAACACTCCAATGTCAGCAGGAAACAGCCTGAGAGAATGATGCACATTACCCAGCACCCTGTGACTCAATAATAAAACAAAAAGGTGGGAATGAGTGGACACTAGTCCACTCAAGCACATGGGTCTGGCAGGCCTTGTCCTTCTCCCCAATTCCCTCTGCCTTTCTAAAAACCATTAGAATACGTTCCTAAAGCTAGCCACCAGGGACTATTCCCTTATTTGGTCACTACCTCCTCCTGAGGCTGACTACCAAGGTCCATCAATCAAAAGCCCCCTTTGGTTCACCTAATTAAAATGCCCAAATCAAAATATATCACCACATCCTAGCCCTTTCTAACACAGACCTCCCCTTTTTCTCTTCTAAAAATTACATCTGCCAAGGTATTTTGCTGTTGTTTTTCTGCCTGGATCAGAAAGCAGTCACTTTAATTTTTCTTCTCTGCTTAATAAAGGATCTCTCTGTGAAAACAGGTGTTTGAGTGTGGTTTATGCCTATTCAGAGGTCTGAGAAGGAGCCCCTGCTGTGTAGGGGTCTCCTTAACTCTCGTAAAATCATTTCTGCTTCTGTTAAAAACCCCTCACACATTTTCCTGTAAGTAACCCCAATAAAACTCATTGTTTCACCAAGTTGGACTTTGGAGGTATCTGTACTTTTGGTCTATTGTAGGCTCCCTATCTGGGGTGAGGAGATATGAGTGTTCTGTCTTCCCTGGAAAAGTCTGTTACACAATACTCTCTCTTCCATTTTGTTGGCCAAAAAATGGCCAAAGCTACACAGAAAAACCCTGTCTCAAACTAGATGAGCTGGGAATTGTGTGAGCAAAAACATAAAATGAGATCACCTGACTGTCTCAGGTTAGCAACCAAAGCTCAGGTAAGAAAGCATCCATTATCCAGTTAAACCAGTAGTATTCCACGGATTTTTAACCTGTTTAATGAACAATATCTGTGATAACCATTAAATATACCTCAAATAATCACTACTTAAAAAATGGAACTAAGTAATATTTTAATTCATAACTAATTTTGATTCATAATTTACACATCATTAAGCTTCACAAAGAGATTGGCAAGATGGCTCAGCAAGGAAAAGTGTTTGTCACCAATCTGGACATTCCACATAGCAGAAGGAGGAAACTGACTCTGACAAGTTGTTCTCTGACTTCCACACTTGAATCACAGCATGTAAACCTCCTTCCCCAAATAAACAAGTGAATGTAATAAAACATTAAAAACAGAGTGGGTCTTGGTGACTGGAGCATCACCAGTGAAGGGAGGCACCAGAAAAGCAAGTTGAGGAGAGAGTTTGTTTGCAATTTACACCCTGAGGATTAAGAAAGGTCACCTGAGCCAGGCAATGTTGATGCATGCCTTTAATCCCAGCATTCAGGAGGCAGAGGCAGGTGAGTTCGAGACCAGCCTATTCTACAGAGTGAATTCCAGGACAGGCTCCAAAGCTACACAGAGAAACCTTGTCTCAAACAAACAAACAAACAAAGTCACCTAAGTAAAGTCCTAATGAGTTCAAGCTATACTGAATCGCAAGGACAAGCTGCACGTGGCAAAATCATGTTTTTCCACAGAGGCATGTAAACAAGTAACAATGGCCAGCTGTAATGAATACTCTAAAGTAGACTCCCTCCTATCCACTACAACTGGGAGAAGCACAAAGGCCATTCTAAGAACAACTCTGTGTTTTTGAAGAAACTGAAGTCATAAGACTCTTGGGTTGTGTCCTTGAAGTTTTCTCACAAGCACTCAGAATTCCCCTCACATGATTCTATTCTTGGATTACATTTTATATTTCTTGAGTGAGTGGAAGATTCAGAATCAGAGAAGTGGTCTAACACAGTATAATTCAGTGAAACTCATGCATAGTCCAATCCTTTGTAATTCACTTTTTAAAACTATGAAATACATGAATAAGCTGGATTGTCCAATAAATGAGATAATATAAGGAATATATCATAACATATTAAAAATGATTTATAATACACCAGCAGCTAACATTACACAGAAAGGAAAAAGTTGAAAATTTTCTGTGTTATTTTTCTCATTACTGTGATGAAATACCTAAATGTAGCAACTTAAAAGAAGCATTAACTATAGTCCACAGGTAAAGAGATACAGTTCATATGGTAGTTAAGGAAGGATGGTAGGAGCAGGTAATGGCTGTAACAATGGATGTTTGAAGGAGGGTGGCTATAATCAGGAAACAAAAAGAGTGGTTTGGAACTGGGGTCACATTTAACTTGTAACACTCTCTAAGACCTAAGACAGACAAGATATGTAGGCTTCCACCTCTTCAACACAGTTTTTCAAGTCCAAGCCACAGCCATCAGGCAAAAGAAGGGATAGAGGACATACAAGTAGGTAAAAAAGAAATTAAACTATCATCATTTGCAAATGGCATGATTTTACATATGGAAAACACCAAAGACTAGACCAGAACATTTATTACAACCAATAAATCAACTTAGCAAAGTTACAGGATACAAAATCTATAAAAATCTGCAACACCACTATAAGTCAATAGTAAATCATCTTCAGTATAAATAAAGAAAGCAATCCCATGCCAGGGACGGCATATAAGATGGCTGACGTGCTGCCAGCAGAGACTGGAGAAGAGGGGAACCGAGATCGCAGACCATCGACCCCCGTGTGTTCCCCTCCGGATCTTCTGCTTAGCATGCCTCTACAGGGCCAAGGCAGAAATGCCTATGTGTCCCAAGGTCTTGCTTTATGGCGTGTACATGTCACGCCCTCCTCCATATAAATATTTCTTGTAATACTAGTCTTTTTCTTCTATCTGATCTTCATGTTCTGTGTTCCTAGATCAATGGTGATTTCTGTGATGCAGGAAAGGACTGAAGTAAATTTCACAGGAAATTATACAGAGATAATCACTCAGTCTGGGGTTAAGGCAGTTATGCAGTTCATGGAAAAGAACCTGCAGCCTGGAAAAGCTTTTTAGGCTTGGATAAACTGTACCAAATGTGTGGTCAACTATAGCACATGGTATGATGTGTATCAACACACTGGACTTAAATTGGCCATGATGAATAATTCAGTTTCTGAGGATATTCCAAGGACATTGTGTAAAACTTGAGACTCTAAGGGGTATTGGCTGAAGACTATGGATGGAGTAACATACAGATGGGATGACAAACTAAAAGTGTGGGAGCTTAGAATAGGAGGAAAATAGTGGCCTCCACCAAGAAAGGGAGATGGCAACTTTAATTCAGATTCTTTTTATTCCTCCTGAAGGAGTGTGGAGATAATGTGACAATTGATGGAGTGATTGCTACAAGCTTTATTGAGTTCGTAGATTGAAAAGAGCTGCCAAGAAAGGTGAGCTTCCTTTCATAGAAACTCTGAAAATTAGATTAGTTCTTCCTTGGAATTGTTGGATATAGAAGGACAGAAGTTGCCGACTTGCAGGAACAGATTTCTTGTCTGAGGTCATTGTGGCCCACCAGTCATGGGGCTCAGTGTTTGCAGAGGGCTGAGGAGGAACTTAGCCGGCTACAGGGGTCTTGAGGTTGGAACAGGCTGTGTGAGAAGGAAATAACTGTCTGGTACATTGACCACTGCTCTTATTTTTACCTTTTTTTGTGAAATTGCATGTTGCTAGCCTTTGGGTCAAGTGCTCAGAAGATTGTATGATCATTAATAATAAAAATAGATTATGCTTGCTTTGGTGTTAAGTCTGGGATAGTTCCCGTGTTTAGTAAAAGATGATGGAGAATATATTGGTGATTTTCTAAGAATAATTTTTGGAATCATGAGAACATTTTGTATTGGGTGATTTCCCCTTTTCTTTCTGTTCCCCCTTTGCTTATGATAATAAAAGACTAAGGTCACCAGGGCAAAAGCAGAAGCTAAGAGAAGTAAGAGAAGCTAAAGTAAGAGAAGTTAGAGAAGAAGTTAGAGAAGTTAGAGAAGCTAAGAGAAGCCAGGGAAGCAAAAGAAACTCAGCAACTGCAGAAGCCCGAAGTGACCTGTCAGCTTGCACGAACATTGTCTCTGAGTCGTTATTGTGCCTTCCAGGTATCCCATGCTTCAGACCCCCGAAACTGATGAGGCTGGTTCCCGGTAATCCCAACTTTTATGGCTACAAAAAATAAAATACCTAGGGATAAACTTAACCAATGAAGTAGAAGAGCTCTACAATTATAAAATACCAAAGAAAAAAATTGAATAGGACACAAAAAAGTAAAAGTACATCCATGCTTACAATCTGAAAGAAAAATAATATTGTTGAAAAATCCATACTATCCAAAAATCCAACACAATCTCTATAAAAATGCCAATGATATTCTTCACAGAACTAGAAAAGATTAGGGGCTGGAGATGTCAGTCAGTGGTAGAGTGCTTGCCTACCACATGAGGCCCAGGGTTTAATCTCCAGCACAGCATTAAACCAACTATGGTGGTGTAATGATGGAGGACGGTCTTTCTGAATGCTGTGAATATGTGTTGCTCTGATTGGTTAATAAATAAAGCTGTTTGGCCTATGGCAAGGCAGCTTAGAGGCAGGCGGGAAGTTCAAAGAGAGAGACAGGCAGAAGGCAAGGGGGGGAGGCGGGGACACGACACATCAGTGAGCCGTCCAAGGAGCAACATGTAATTGGACTCAGGTAAAGCCATGGAACATGTGGCGATACATAGATTAATAGTTATTAATTAATAAATAGCTAATTTAAGATATAAGAGCTAGCTAGCAAAAAGGCTTGAGCCAAGGCCGTGCAGTTATAATTAATATAAGTCTCTGTGTGTTTACTTGGGAGATGTGAGTAGGAGAGATTTGTCCCGACCACTGGCAGGTTGGGACACAGGAAATCTTCTGACTACAGTGCATTCCTATACTACTAGCACTCAAGAAGAAGAAACAAAAAGACCAGAAATATGAGGTTATGCTTGGCTACACAGTAAGCTCCAGACAAGCACAGGTTACATGAGACTATTTTGAAATAAAACAAAACAAAACGAAGCAAAAAACTAAAAAACAAAAAAAGCCCTAAAAAAACCAGAAAAATAAATTCTAAATATTATATAGGATGACAAGAAACCCTGAATAGCCAAAGCCATTTTGAATAAAAACAAAGTAGGAGACACTATATCACCTGACTTTAAAACATACTACAAAGCTGTAGTAACCAAAACAAAATGGTACTAGTATAAAAAAGTACAGCAAATGGAACAGAACATAGATTCTAGAAGCAAACTCCCAAATTCACAGCCAACTGATTTTCAACAATGGTGCTAAAAATTCACACTGGAGAAAAGATAATCTCTCCAGTAAATAGTGCTGGGGAAATTGGATATTTAAAACTTGAAGAATGGAGCCAAATTTCTACCTCTCACCACTTAAAAATGTGAATTAAAATATGTAGCAGAAGCTAAGTGGTGGTGGCACACACCTTTAATTCCACTGCTCAGGAGGCAGAGGCAGGTGATCTCTGTGAGTTTGAGGCCACCCTGGTCCACAGAGTGAGTTCCAGGACAGCTAAGACAGAGAAACTCCATCTTGAAAAAAAAATGTATCAGAGCCATAAATGTAAAACCTAAAACTACATCAAAACTATAAGCAAAAATGCCCCTAGACACTCAAATGGGCAACTTTTTGTTGTAGCTTTATTAAATAACACAAAACCACAGGAAACGAAAGCAAAAATAGACAAGAAGCATTGAATCAAACTATAAAGGAAATGATCAGCATGTCCAGAATACATCTGAAAGTACACAAACTCAATAGCAAACAAACGATTTAAAAGTGAGCAACAGATCTAAACAGGTATTTCCTAAGAGAAGACATACAATGGACAAGTACATGGGAAACTGCATAATACCGACAATCATAGATAACACAAACCAAAACCACATGTATAACCACATCTCAGTTAAGAGCTGTTCACAAGGGAATGTGAGGCTCTAGAAAAAAGGGAATACTTGCAAACTGTAGGTGGGAGTGTAAACTAGTACAGTCACTGCCTAGAGCCATCTGAGAGAAATTGCCCTAATAAGATTGGTCTGTGGCTATGTCTCTGGAGGAGACTGTCTTGATTATTAATTGGTATAGGAGGGCCCATTCTACTGTGTGTGGCACTAGGCAGGTGGGCCTGGGTGGTATAAACAAGTAGCTGAACGTGAATAACCAAGCTAGAGAGTGAGTCTGCAAGCAGTGTTCCTCCATGTTCCTTGCTTCCAGGTTCCTGCCTTAAATCTCTACCCTGAATTCCCTCAATGATGGATTGTGAACTATAAGTAGTTCTTTTGGTTAGTGTTTTATTTATCAGAGTAACAGAAAAGAAAGTAGAACAACTATACAACCCAGCAATCCCACTATTAGGTTGCATATCCAAAGGAAATACATCTGTATAGACATGTGCATTGCTGCATTATTTCGGCACTATTGACAACAGGGTAAAAAAAAAAAGGAAGTAGTCCAAGTATCCATCAGTTAATGGAAGAGTAAGAAAGAAACACACACACACACACACACACACACACACACACACACACACACACA
>CABHPR010093417.1:20235-34313 GCA_902168415.1 Peromyscus melanophrys
ACACACACACACACACACACACACACACACACACACACACACACACACAGGAAGTCCATTAATCCTGAAAGGGGCTGAAATCCTATTATCTATACCAGCTCAGATAAAATTGAAGATCATTATGTTAAGTGAAATAATCTGAGCACCGGAATATAAATGATTTCACTTATACACAGATTCTAAAGAATAGAATTTATAAAAACAGAGTAAGCTGGTAATTACCAGAGGCTGGAAACAACAAAGGGACTGTGGAGGTATGGGGAAGTACAGGGAAATGTTTATCAATGGACACTAAATCATTATATAGATACAAGAAGTTCTGGTGTGCTGTTGCACAGTAAGATGACTACAGACAACAGTGATATATAGTATACATTTTAAAGAGAAAAAGAAAAGGATCTGGAAACTTTTTATTATAACAAAATGATAAATGTTTGAGGAGATAGGTTTGACTTGATTTAAACATTCCATATTATACACCTATATTAAAACATTACACGGTATCCCATTAGTATGTTCAAATTTTAATTTATGTGTACCAGTTAATGTAAATTAAAGAAAATTTAACCCCCATCAAATACAACAAAAAGAAAAAAAAAAATCAACCAATGTTTTATGGTTGACGCTTCTAAAAACTAACCTTTTTCATGCAGTCCACGTAATTATTGTACTTTAGAGAATCGGGAGGGAATTCATCAGACTTCATGGGGAAATGAGAAACAATGAGCTTTTCCAGAATACACTTTAGGTTTTCTAGACTGCCTTCAGGCAGGTTGGTGAAGAATGGAAGAAGAATGATAGCTTGGCCCTGGGAAGCAATGCAGACAAATGTAAATCACACTAATTGTGGCTTACAGATCATACAGAGTAAATAAAATCACTGCTTTCTAAAGACTGCAAACAATTCGCTGCATGGACTCAACAAATGACTTCAGAATACATTCTGGATGACACCAAAAACCACCTTGAATGAAGCTTTGTATGTCAGCCTCAGTTCCAGAAGTCAGCAGGCTGACGTGAAGGAGGACCTGGAGTTGGGAGACTGCGTGACTGCACTAGAGGGAGGGAGTGGTGAATGGATATGGTCAAAATACATTGTGTAATGTAGGGAAGCTTCAAAGAATAAAATTTTAAAACCAGTTTTAAGAACAAAGATTATATTCAAATTCTATGTAGGAAGAATGGCTTGAATAACCTACAGGATATTTTACAAGTATTTGTTTGCCCTCAGAAGTTCATATAGAGCTTATTGATCCTACCTCCTTTGAATAACAGATAAATTCCAAAATTTTCACATTTAAAGGAGAAACTTCATGAGTCATACAGAACACATCAAATAATAATCTAATAAAAAATGTGGTCATTCATGAAGACCACATTATAGGACTTTAAACTCAGAGACAATAAAATTACTTTTCTTGCTTCCCCATCACTAAAAGATTTCAATAGAAAAAAAGACTGAAAAATAGTTTGAAATTACTATAGCAAATCCAAAACACCAATTTAAATCTGATATATGTAAACACAAATGCTAATGATCATAGCATATAATTATAGTTATATTTTAAAAGAAATGTTGGGCTGGGTAGCTCACTGGGGAAAGTGCTTGCTATATATGCATGATCCCCAAAACTCAGGTGAAACAGACACAGTAGTGCACATTTGTAATCCCTACCCCTGCAATAGTGGGATAGGTGGTGGAGAACGGAAAAGCCACGTATGCAGCAGCAAACATTAGACCTTGTCTTAAGATAGAATTCAAAGAACTATAGCAGAGCTTGTCCTCTGACCTCCATACATGTGCTGTGTGTGGCATGTGCTATAGCACACATATGCTCAACTGCTCTCACACATACACGCATGAACATCTCTTGAAGAGACATACTGAAGTGCATGCAGATCAGCTAGACCAAAGCCAGAGTCTCTTTCATAAGGAAGAACCCACATTGTTCAAACAAATCTATCAATACTTAGATGATAGGTGCATGGGGGTTTATTATGCTGATCTCTTTACTATTATATGTTTCGAATTTTCCATACCCCCCCAAAAAAAAACCCAACACGACAAACACACAAAAATGCAAAGATGTGAAAATAAAGAGAATGTAATATCAAAAGACCAATCTTTTAAAGTCATCTACCTTTAAGTGTAGACCCAACTTTGTATCAGCAAGTAGACAAGTATATGTTGTGAAGATTTCAGGATGTGAGCTATGGTTTGTATCAAAAGATAAAGTTGAATCAATCTAAAGGGAGATAAAACATGACAAATTTCTGTATTATGCCTCAAAAATTTTTGACATATTTTTCAAATTTTTAAATTTCACAACTTTATTTGTACTTGAACCTCAAAAACAATTCAACAATGTTGCTATAAAACATTTTGCTATTTCCTGCTAAGGCAAAGTCTGTGAAGACACAGTAACAATAAAAAATAAAAAATAAGAAGCATAATAAACAATGCTGTAAAATGTAACACAAAAATAATTGGCAGATATCTCTCAAAAATATATTTAATTATCAATGAAATGAGTTTTTGAAGGAACTTTCATCACAGTGTTTAAACATAATTTAAGAGTTGAAAATAATGAACACAGCATCCATGGTGGTCAACATCTATATCTCTACACTAAAGGAGGCAGAGGTAGAAAGAAGTAAGGGTTCAAGACAGGCTAGGGTTACATAGTGAGAATATGTCTCAAAAAGAACAACGTAACTAAATATGAATGCATTTTAAATTCTTTTCAAAATACCTGCAACATTTTTGCCAGTAAGGACAGCACTGTCATTTTGCTTTCTGGAGCAGACTCTGTGGCCCACCACGAATCACACTTCCTCCAGTTTTGCATAATTGCAGCTGCAAGCTTCAGTCCTCGGTGTTTCTGAACAGCTCGATCCCTGAAGCTCTGATCTAACATACCATTTAAAACAGTACTCACCTGAAAAAATTTTGTAGATTAAAGAAAAATTCTTTGATAGGGAAAAAATACACTTTCATGTCAGTTATTCTAGGAAAATGAAAATGCTATTTCTGTAACAGATGTTTACCTGTCTAACAATCTAAGAGCACTATAACATAAATTTTCCCCCAGATGAAGAGGGTGACTCTGCTGATGCCCTTCTGCCCATTCTGCAGTGGGGGAGTGGATGGGGGGCATTCTCCATGAAATTCCATTTGGAAGAGGAGGTAAGTACTCTTCTGTGGACACAACTACCACCACATGCAATTCTGTTCTACTAACACCTTTGCAACAGAATAACAAATATTTTGGTTAGATTATCATTCAATATTCCCATCATTCTGACAACATAAGCATTTTTTACAGATGCTCTATGTAGTATACTATCAACACTTACTCTTCTTGTACATTCTGCTCTCTCTACAGCTAAATCTTGGCAGATTTCTCAGCTGTTTTCAGTGTACCTATCTTTGTCACTAGACTCTCCCAAATCAAATAAATCATGCCACTCCATCTTTGCCAATCAGTAAAATACCTGCTTCAAGAGACACAGCACTGACTATGTTGTGGAAGGCCAGGCCTAGATAACCCATCTTACCCTTTGTACAAGGCCGAATACAACACCTTCCTCTTTCTCAGTTTACTGCCTTCTTACTATCTACCTTGGCAGCTTCCTGACAAGAGGTGAACAAGGAAACACATCCTTTTAGGATCTGGATTTTCTAAGCATGTGTATTCTACTGCCACACATAATCGGGAATCTGGCTGCATTTAGAACTCCAATCTTTTGGTCTTACAGTATCCACAATTCTGTTGAGAAAACAAATGCCATTCAATTTCTTGATCCTTCAACACATAAGTAGCTTATCTCTTTTAGAACTTTCAGGATCTTTTTTCATGGTAAGCCTTTGGAAAATATGCTCCCTGTGGAATCATTCCCAAACCAGGGGTAAGCCACTCCACAGCCCTTTACACATGAGAATTTCAGTCCACCACTGTTTCTGGGACCCTTGTTACCAAAGGCCACTTTCCTCTGAAGCTGAGGTCCTGTCCACTCAGTTCTAGGATCCTTCATCATTTTCCTTTTTCTTTCTTTTTTGAGACAGGGTATCAGCCCTGTCTGTATTGGAATTTGCTAAGTAGATCAAGGTGGCCTTGAACTCACAGGGATCTGCCTGCCTCTATTTCCCAAGTGTGGGGATTAAAGGTGTGTGTCACTATACCTATCATTTTTATTTTGCTTTGGTTTTGTATTTTCACCCTATTCTCTGTGAGTTCCTATCCCATTTTTTTAATTTCAGATCCCTAGGCTTACTTCCAGAGTATTCTCCAATCCTCTCACTCAGCAGCTATTCTCATTTCATTCATTGTATCTCTTTCCTGCTCCCTCCCTCTCTGCCTCCCTGCTCAACCCCTCTGACAGTCTTCCCTCCTCTTCTGTTAGGACAGGCTAAGAGTCTGGACTGGCACACCCATCCTGCTTTGCAGTTCTGTCACTCTGCTTGTTCTTTCTCTGTACCCACTAAGACTGATTTGGTTTGTTCTTTCTTAATCTCATTCTGTCATTTCACAGAGCTGTAGGGAAGAAACAGAGGCAGTAAAGGTGACTTTTCTTGGCAATGGACAAGGATGGTATGTGTAAAAGGTCAGGCTAGTAGAAATTATAACTCTCTGAATATACTAACAGTTTCTGACTATGTACAGAGCACATCGCCAGCAACACTTCACAGTCCTGTAAGGTAGGCCAAGCTTGGTAACATATACCTTTAATCCCAGCACTTGGGAGGCAGAGGCAGAAGCAGGAGGATCTCTGCTAAGTTTGAAGCCAACCTGGTCTATGAAATAAGCTCCTTGGCAGCTAGGCCTATATAGCGAGACTCTGTCTCAAAATGAAATAAAATAATGAAAATAAACAAAAACCAAACAACCCACACAATTCCCTAGGGTAAGGAAACAAAGAACAAACACATTAACTATCACTCTCTAAAGGGTTATCACGACGAGGCAAAGAGGGTTGTGGCAAGGACGCGCAGGAAAACAGGGCACGACACTAAAACTCTGAGTGCCTTAAAGACAGGCTGGCAGTGTGGGGGCCGGCCTACAGGCGGTGCTGGAAAACACTGCTGAGGACACGACACAGGTGGAAGCTCAGATATGACATTCTAGCAAAAGTCAGTATCCTACAGCATTGTTTCTTATAGAGTTAGGCCCAGAGATTTAAGGGGCTTGAAGGAATGGAAAAAAATTACAAAAGTCTTAGTATCTATTAACATACACTAGCTTGATAAAGACTGTATTTTGTTTCTATAGATTTTATTTTCACACATTAGCAGATCTTTCAATCTTCCAGGAAGAAATCTGGTTTTAAGAAAAACCATCAGAAACATAAAAACCCTGTTGTGAGCATTAGGTAAGAAAATATTTATAGGAAAAATTCCTTACCATTTTGGGATTATCTGCTGATGACTTCATGAGTTCTGATACAGCAATATCAAGATTTTTCAATAGCTCACTGTTAATTATTTCTGAGAACAAGCTATAGAAATATTCCCCATGGGAGAAGCTGATGTTTCTCTGTGAACTGCCCAAATACTTCGTCGTAGTCAACAGTGCTGAATTCAGTAGCAAACTCACAAGGTGCTCACACTAAGGAAGAGAGAAGAACATACTTACCAGCAAATTCATACCCTAAGGTAGTAGGCACACAGTAAGTCTACAAGGAGCCTTCTAAAGAGTGTGATATGTGAAGTCAGGGCTCATTTAAATAATACATATTTAATTTAACTACTATTTCTAAGTTTCTCTTTATGAGAGAAAGCTCCTACATTGATACTGCTACCAAATTTCCAGAAAAATCTTGCTGCTTTTCAAAAAATAGTCTAATATGAATAAGTTGTTTGGGACAACTGAAGTATAATTGAGAACATCAATGAGACAAAGAAGTTCCTGCAATGGGAGAAGTGATAAGGGAGGATGGAATGGAACAAACACACAGGACTGGTTGCAGATCTCAGTTACAGCAGTTTGTCTGAGGCCAGGTCTGCTCAGTTCAAAGAGTTGTAAGGACTTTGGTCATGGTGCCTTGGTTGCCTCAGGGATTATCCTCCAGGGTCCCTTTAGTCATCCATTCCAAGAATGGAATAAGGAGAGATAAAGAGACATGTCAACATAGGTCAACTTTAGTGACAGAATGTTCTTTGTCTGAAGTCCTTTTGGAAACAAAGCCAGACAGAAAACTTCCATTTAAGAATGTTATGCTTTTATTTTTAAAAAAGTATTAAAGAAGAGAGTCTTAAAAAGTCAGTAAATGAGCTGGGTGGTGGTGGCTCATGTTTTTAATCCCAGCACTTGGGAGGCAGAGGCAAGTGGAGCTCTGTGAGTTTGAGGCCAGCCTGGACTACAGAGCGAGTTCCAGGACAGCCAGAGCTACACAAAGAAACCCTGTCTCAAAACTCCCCCTCAAAAAAAGAAAGTCCAAAAGTCAATTATCATACGTGTCCATCTATGACTTTACTAACTAAATTTTATACTTTTGAGAGACACCACAAGTAAGTTATATAAGTCACTAGATAGGTAGTGTGGGATGCAGTTGATTTCCCTACCAGTCCTCCATAGGCAAAAGCTAATTCCAGGAGTCCATTGGCCAGGCTCATAGAGCTGGGGTCCAATGACTGCAGGCACTGCCTTTCCTCTGTAGGTGCGATGCCTTTATAAACCAAAGAGAGCAGTTTCATGCCAATGGAATGATTCAATGCTGTAGACTAAAGGAAAAGTTGACATGAATTGCCTGGTGAGAGAAGGTGTTTAACATAAACATACACTGTCACTTCTTCAGTTAAAAGATATGTGTTAGCTAACACTGATAACTATTTTCAATTGCTTAGCAAAACTCTAATGCAGCTTTGTTTTTTAAGCTACAGATTTCATTTATGTGTTTCTGCGATACAGGACTTCAGCAACTGGTTCTTAAAATGTTTTAGGTTACTAAAATTTCAACTGTCCTTTATTATTCTTTCATTCTATCTTTGCTTTCATATTCACATTCTAGCCAGCACCTGTACAAGTGTTCTTTAATTTCTATTTCAGTATATTCTGTATATAAAATATTTTAAACAAATAATATAAATACCAATTTGTACTAGCATAATGAAATTACTATAACAAAGCTAAGGGTACATAAAAATAAATTAATTATGGTTACCTGAGATGGCGATATAACATGAGAGAAGCCAGCTTTGTGGAGTTGTTTACAGGCTGATAAGACAGACAGCAACTTGGTCCTTTCTTGGCCAGCATCAGAGCTACACAAGCTAATGGCACAGAACTCTTCAATACTGGCCATGAGAAAAACAGAAAACCAGTAAGAATACACTAAGGAATTTCATGTGTTGTCATAAATTTACTAATCACCTGACCCTCAAACTCATTAACACAGTCCTGGAAAACACAAGGTAACACCAGAAGAAGGATCACAGGACACATCAGCCATGGACAGCAAATGTAGTGCTATGCACATCTATTGTTCTCTCCCATTCTAAATGCAGGAAAGGAATTAATTAAGGTCATGATTTCCAGAAAAACAGATGAGATCATTTGTAGGAACACAAGAGTGCATGCTTGCACGCACGCACTGACAAGTGCCTTGCTTGAGGACATTGCAGCTGTGCACATGGATGTCAGGAACACTGGATGTGTGAAGACCTGAATCACAGTAACTGTGAGCATGGTCTGAGCACCCACCTCTGCACTGTCACTTTCTCCTTCAGCTGAGCCTCCAGCGCGTCTCTGTATGGGGACTTCTTTAGTGCTTTCAGTAGGCTCACACAAATGCTAGGAAGATGGTTCATAACCTGGACGTCGCCAACATTGAAACCTAAGCTCATGGGCTCACAGAGCATTTTCACTAGGACTTTCATAAGGTTTGTGTCACATAAACCCTTCTCCAGGAGCTACAAAGAGAGAAGACAGGCTGAATAAAAGTGCCTCTTAGCCAGTAGCTCAAGGTCCATAGGCCGGGAACAGTCACAGTACTAACAGTTTAGCAGAGTTTCTCAAAATAATTGAAGAGTCTTAAAATGCTTGAAACCAAAAGGATTTCAGATTTTATTTTATTTTGTTAATTTTAGAATATCTGGATAGATATTCTATCACATGTTATCACATGACATCACTATTCTGAAAAGCTAAAGACCAAAATCCTTCAAAACCTGAGACATTTTGATATTCAAGTTTTAGAACAGTTCAGATATCTGACTTTCTGATTAGGAATGTTCAGCATTTATTTTCAAATAGATTGTACACTGTGATAACTAAAGTTAATAACAATGCATACTTGAGAACTGCTATTACCACACTTGAAATGTTCTCACATATGGGATAATACGTGAGGGGATGAGGAATAGAGATGGTAATTGGTTTGACTTAACCACATATATACATGATCAAAATATCATGGTGTAGACCATAAATACATGTAGTTTTTACTCATCAAAGTAAATAAGGGTAATTTCCTGTAATGGAAAGTCTCAGAGGTGCCAAAGCCACTTCCAAAAAATTATTAGCAAATATTAATTATACAGAGTAATGGGTTTCCTTGTGACAATATTGTATGTACACGTAACACACTTTAATGACATCGAACTCTCCATCACTCTTTTGTCCCCTTTTCTCCTCTCCTCAACCCCTTTCCTCCTCTTTAAAAGCACCTCACCCTTGTTCTTTCACATCCTCCCTGGTCCACATCTGACAGGAAATGTGATACTTAATATGATTTCTAGTTCCATTTATTCTCCAGTAAATGACATTACATTATTCTTTAGGGTTGAAGAAGAGTAATCCATGGTGCATAAAAACACACAGAGACACAGAGACACAGAGACACACACACACATATTCTTTATCCATTCTTCTCTAAATGGCACCATGGCTGATTCCCTAAATTGTTATTGTGAACACTGCTGCAATAAACATGGGTACAGCCAGGCCCACACCTTTAATCATGGCACTCAGGAGGGAGAGGGAGGTGAATCTTTGTGAATTCCAGGCTACTCTGGTTTACATAGTAAGTCCTAGTCAGTCATGGTTACAGTTTTCACTTGTCTCAAAAAAAAAAGGCGGGGAGGGGAGGTAATAGGCATCTCTATGCTGATTTTCATTCCTTTAGGTCTATAACCAAAATGGTATGCCTGGGTCCTATATGGTGATTCCACTTTTAGTTTTTAAAGAATATCCATACTGATTTCCACAGTGGCTGGGCTAATTTACGTCCCTATTTTTAGTGAAATTACAGATGGAGCCCACAGCTTACACATGGCAAGCAAGCACTTTCCCATTGAACCCCACTTTCAGGTCCTGCCCCCCAAAGCAGTATTTGATTTCTTTTTCTTCCCAACTTCACTGGTATTTGTTACTGTTTGATTTCTTAGTGATAACTATTTGAACTGGGATAAGATGGCATCTCAATGTAGTTTTGCTATGTTTCTCTCTTGTGGCTAATGATCTAAGGCAGTGGTTCTCAACTGTCCTAATGCTGCGACCCTTTTATATAGTTCCTCATGTTGTGGTGACCCCCAACCACAAAACTGTTTTTGTTGCTACTTATTAACTATAATTTTGCTACTGTTATGAATCATAATGTAAATAGTTTTGGAGATAGAGGTTTGCCAAAGGAGACATGACCCATAGGTTGAGAACCACTGTTCTAAGGGAAACTTAAAAACATTTCCCATCATAAAGTACTAATTTCAAAATAACAGAGCAGGAGGTAAGATCCTACCTTGCAAACTTCTGGAGAGGCATTGAGCAGGGTTGTAGTAAATTCCATAATCCGGACTAAGATGGTGCATTTACTATAGTTGTATTTTTCCTCCTCTTGTGGGCTGGGAGGGCCAGTTGACACGCCTGTGCAAAAGCGTTGTTCTACTGCTCTAGCATCACATGTTGCTATGCTTTCTAAAAAGAAAGCCACTGATTTCAAAAGTGAAGTCTGTGTTTCAGTACCTAGGAATAATAACAGTAAAATATTAGTGTGCATTTCCTCCTAACTCTACTAAAATGAATGTGAAGTTCTTTCTTAAAATACAGGTAATGATATACACTAAACAAAAATTTCAAGAATTAAAAAAAAAGTTCAGGAAAAGATGAATAAAACAGCAGCTTCTTAGCTTCTTACTTCAAACTTTGAACTAAACGATAATCAAAACAGAATTCAATTTCACATACAGATAGCAACAATGTCTTTACAGGGTCTGGTCATTTGTTTATTTATGTATTTATTTACTGATTTAGTAGGAATGAACATAGGCCCTCCCACATGCTAGGAAAGTACTCTGCCACTGCACTATATCCCTGCCCTCTTGTTATTGTTTGAACACTTTGCCCCAACTGGTATAGATATTCTGGGAGTTCTGCAGCTTTTAAAAGGTTAAGAATAGTTAGAAGACACCGGTCCCTGGTAGGATGTTGTTGTGTTCAGGGACACTCTCTCACTTTTTGCCAATCATGAGGTGAAGGGATCTGCCACATCTTCCTGTCACCATGATATATATAGAGACAGGTCTCCATGGACTCTAAACAATGAGTCAAAAAAACTCTGTCCTTCAAAGTGTTTGTCAAGATATTGTCACAAAAACACAAAGTTTGACTAACACAAGTCTTGACTGTCAAATATTACTTATGAGAACTATCATTTAAAAGAGCAATTTGGCAACTCATATAAAAAGACTTAACAAATAAACATGCATGTTAATCTTTAACAAATATTTTAAAATTCCTTTGGTTTTATTGAACACTGAAATTTTAATCCAATAAAATAATGGCAAATAGTAAATAATGTTCATTTTTACCAATTTTTGGTCTTTGAGACAGGAACGTACTTATATAACACAAGCTGGAGTGAAACTTGTGATCCTCCTCCCCTACCTCTCCTGAAGAGGTGGGAATAGAGGTGTGCAGCACCACATCTAGTGTTATTTTTGATAATGAAATTGGAAAACTCCTCCAATGAGCAAAAACAAATGACAGTGGGGCTCTTTAATCAGATATGTTGGGCATTTGCTATCTTACAGAGACATTCTCTAGCTCAACTCCACATTGCCTTATAAAATCCATCTGTATGAACAAAATCAAGCTGTTTCCTTCCCCACTGAACACTGTTCACTGTGACATTCCTTCCACTCACCATATTGTTCCACTCTTCTCATAGGTCACTACCCCAAAACATAGCAACCTCCAGAGCCCCAGAAAAGGTAACAACACTAAGTACTGGTACATATGCTCAAAGAGAGAATAAAGCTGATAACTAAGAGAGTCTCTTTTTCTTTTCCTCCCCTAATCCCTCCATCTGTCCATTCCTCCCTTTCTTTCAAGCTGCAGGGCAGTTTAATTAGTTAGAGAGACAGCAGAGCAGGTAAGCTGTAAATCTCAGCAGCTGCACAGATAGGAAGATGGAAAAGAAGAAAATAGAAATTCAGACCTTTTGCAGTAGGAGAGTGGAGGAAGTCCTGAGCAAATGTGCATTGTTGACCAGAGCATGACCATGTCAAATGTCAATCTGTTTATATGGTGGATTACATTTATCAATTTACATATGTTCAACAATCTTTGCATCTCTGGGATAAAGCATACTTGATCATCATAGGTCATCTTTTTGATGTATTCTTGGGTTTGATATGCAGATATTTTATTGAGAATTTTTGCCTCTATGTTCATTAGGGAAATTGATCTGTAATTCTCTTTCTCTGTTGGATCTTTGCATGGTTTAGGTATCAGAATAATTATGGCCTCACAGAAAGAATTGGACAATGTTCCTTCTGTTCCTATTCTGTGGAATAATTTGAGGAGTATTGCTGTTAATTCTTCTTTGAAAGTCTGTTAGAATTCTGTACTGACTCTATCTGGCCCTAAGCTGTTTTTGTTTGGGAGACTTAATTGCTGCTTCTATTTCACTATGAGTTATACTTCCATTTCAATTGCTTATATGATCTTGATTTAAGTGGTATATACCAAGAAATTCATCCATTTCTTTTAAGTTTTCAATTTGGTGGAGTACAGATTGTTAAAAGTATCTCCTTATGATTCTCTGCATTTCCTTGGTGTCTGTTGTTAGACCCCTTTTCATCTTTCATTTTATTAATTTGGATCTTATCTCTCTGTCTTTACCAATCTTACTGATTTCCTCAAAGAAACAACTCTTCATTCATTGTAGTGTTTGTTCCTATTTTATTGATTTCAGCCTGAGTTTGATTATTTCTTGCCATCTACTCCTTTTGGATGTGTTTTCTTCTTTTTGTTCTAGAGCTTTCAAGTGTGCTTTTTAAGTTACTAGTACAAAATCTCTCCAGTTCTTCTTAGTGCTATGAGCTTGCCTCTTGGACCCACCTTCATATGTCCTACAGTTTGGGTATGTTATGTTTTATTTTCATTCAGTTCTAAAAAGTTTCTAATTTCTGTCTTGACACATTTTTCACCTTGTAGTGAGTTGTTCAGCTTCCCTGAGTTTGTAAGCTTTCTGTTGTTTCTGCTGTTGTTGATATCCAGCTTTAATTTGTGGTGGTCAGATAAGATGCAGGGTGTTATATTTTAATTTTCTTGTATCTGTTGAGACTTGCTTTATGTCCAAGTATGTGGTTAGTTTTGGAGAAAGTTTTATGAGCTGCTGAGATGGAAGATAAATTCTTTTGTGTTTGACTGAAACATTCTGTAAATATCTCTTAGGTCCATGTGGTTTATAACATCAATTAGCTCCAGCATTTCTCTGTTTAGTTTTTGCCTGAAATGACCTGTCTATTGGCAAGAATAGGGTATTAAAGTCACTTACTATCAGTGTCTGAGGGTCAGTATGTGATTTTGCTGTTATAGTGTTGTTTGTTTTTAAACTTGGTTGTCCTGTGTTTGTGCATAAATGTTAATTGCACAAACTGCAATATCCTCTTGGTGGATTTTCCCTTTCATGGGTATATGGCATCCTTCCCTATCTCTTCCGATCAATTATAGTTTGAAGTCTATTTTGTCATGTATTAAGATGGCTACAGCAGCTTGCTTCTTAGGTCCATTTGCTTGTAATATCCGTTCCATGCTTTTACCCTGAGGTGATGTCTATCTGTAGATGGCATGAGGTCCTTGTGCTCACAGATAAGCAATAGAGAAACCTGGAATGTTAAACACATAGTATCGTCTCTTCAAAGGAAGAGATGTGTAACTTGTTTATGCCCAGAAGGCTGGGAATGAATGTAGTTAAAAGCCTGGTGATCTCTGCACTATCTGTATGACCAAAGCCACACATGGCTCCCAGAGACTCTTAAAAATAGCCTAGTGACCTTTGAGCTACCTGCATGACCCAGACCACACCGGATCTCCCTCAGGCTCGTAAGATGACACATGTAGTATATCCATAGAGCCTATCTTTAGGGAAGATGTGACATGTCCTTTGAAAAGTTTCAATGTAATTATATTTTAAGCTTTATTGGGCACATGGGATTGTGTTACACCAGGAAACTTTTCTCCAAAATGTACTGTACTTGAATACACCTAAAATAAACTGCCTGGTATCAGACTCTCAAACTTTGAACCAACATCAAGTAGTGAGTCATGCTGAACCAGACTTCCCTCTTGTCCTTCTTTCCTCAAGTGGATTGACACTCTGATGGCCATGGTGTTTGCAGAGACACCCCCTCCCCCATCTATCCTTGATGTTGAAGTGTCTTTCTTGGATGCAGCAGGAGGTTGAATCCTACTTTCAAATCCATTCTGTTGGTCTCTTGGAGCCCACTAGGTTTCCTAGTGGCTAGACCCAGCAGGACTGCATGGGAGGTTGACTGGATCACGGGCCTGGGTATCAGGTCTTTGTAAGGGTCTAACTAGCAAGGGGGATGTCTTTTGCTCCACCCCTTGGCATTGTTATAAATAGACCTTTGGAATAAAATTCTGGGCTGGTGAATAAGGATCCAGGCCCACCCGAGTCTACCCTATGTTTTCTCTTTGTTTCTCTCCTCTCTATTTCTAAGTCTCTAATCCCTCATTCCTCAAGAGTTCCTGGGGGAGTTAGGCTCGGCGGCAGGCAGAGACAGGTAGGCCCGGTGGCGGTCCACAGAGACAGTTAGGCTCAGCGGCAGACAGAGG
>CABHPR010093424.1:0-11375 GCA_902168415.1 Peromyscus melanophrys
GGGGGGGGGGGGTATCTGTCCTCTGTAAATGCTGCCAAGCTCGGCATCTCAGGTTTGAAGCAATAAAAAGGAAATATCTATATTAAGTGTTCAGTGAAGGAAAGAAGGGCAGTCACAAAGGCATGTGAGAGTCTTAGAGACAGCTCAGGGGTCTTTCAAGAGGACCCAGGTTCAAGTTCCAGCACCCACATTACAGCTCACAACTGTCTGTAACTCCAGTTCCAAGGGATCCAACACTCTCTCCTGGCCTCCATGGGCACAGGCACACAAGTGGTACACATACATACATGCAGGCAAAACACTCATACGCATCAAGTAAAAATAAATAATTAAAAACAAAAGAAACACCTATTGTTATTCCAAAATAATGCTCGTTTCCCCCTCCCCGTCCTAGAGAACATCTCAGAAGAGGAGGCAGAGAGTCGTAGGAGCTGAAGAACGGGGAGATGCTGCGATCTACCTCCCCCCTGCATATGACAGGGCCATGGTAATCAAGACCACACAGCAGCTGCACCTACCTAAATAAGGTGGAGGGAAGCTGGGTGGGAAGAAGAGGGGGTCAGCAGGAGTGAGGGACAAGAAAGGGTAACAGGAGTGAGTGTGATCACGTATGAAATTGTCAAAAAGGAAAAGAAAAGAAAATGTGCATTTGCTCAGATCCATCCAACTGTCTGTTGTTTTTTAAGGCTTTTGGGGTACAAGCTGATCACCTGTGTTTCTTGGAAGCCATAACAAGCATTATTTGAACAACCACTTAATTCCCATGAATGATAAAGCAATTTGTTTTCTTAATTAAATTAGCATCACATGGCCTGAGGCAAAAAGATGAATCTGTGTTGACACCAGAGTCAGTCATCAGTCATTGTTTCTAGAAGGGAGCTCTGTGGAGCCTTTCCAGCTAACTCTAGACCACAGCGCTTCCTGTCAGACGTCTCCCTCTGTAGACCCCGTGACCCTATGAACTGTGGAGTCTTCCCACCTGGAAAACCCTGGCTCCCATCCGTGTTTTGATGGCAGTGAGTACATTAGTTTTCATTTGTGCATCTGTGCTGCTCATTTAGACACGATTCCTAGGTTTAGAATGTTCCCACCTTTGAGTTTTTCTTCCCCGGGGGAAATAAAATCTAATGAATCATTTTCCTCCAAGCCTGTGCAGCTGGAACAGGCATGGGACCTGGTTCTTCCACTCGGGTGCCTTCCTTCAGGACATAACACCAAACAGAATCTGCACACAAATGGGTAGAGGAAGCATGGAACATTTTTCAGCCACAGAGAAAAAAGAAATCATGATATTCTCAGGAAAGGGGACAGAATAGGGGAGGGGACCATTATGTTAAGCAAAATAAGTCACACTCAGAGGACAAGTACCACAGGCTTTCTCTCACGTACAGAAACTAGACTTAAATTTGTCAGAAAGTAGAAAGGGTGATGGGGGAGGGGAGGAAGAGATCTCAAGGGCAGGGGAGGAAGGGGAAAGACAGGGGAGTGGAATTAATGTGATGTGAAGTGGAAGAGAAAGCTGTGGGGGGAAGTGGGAGAATGAATGAGTAGAAATGGCACAAAGGATTGACAATGCATAATGAAAACTCGGGTTTTTTTTTTTTTTTAAGATACTTCTGGGCTGGAGAGATAGCTTAGTGGTTAAGAGCACTTGTTCTTGCAGAGGACCCAGGTTCGAGTCCCAGCCCACACAGAAGCTTACATCTGTCCACAACTTCAGTTCCAGAGGATTGCCAGACTTGTACATGGTGCACAGACATATTTGAGCCAAACACTTATAGACAATAAATAAATCTAATTTTCAAAGAAGATACTGCCATTTAGAAATAATTTTTGCAAGGGCTTAAGAGACACACACTGCCTATGGGGACCCCCAGGATTGTATACATGGCATGACAGAGGATCCAAGTATCCTTGAGTGCAGACCACAAGATACCTGTCTGGTTACTGGGTGGGACTCTCCTGGAACAGTCCAGTGATAAATCTGGACACTGGCCCTAGAATCTAGACTTCAAGCTAGATTCTACAGCCCTGGTGGAGACGCTATGAGCCTCTTGAATATCCTTTGGGATTTTTCTCTCCTCTATCATTAATTCATTCAGTAGTCACTGAGGGAATCATGCTGATGATAATATTCTGCTATGTCCAAGCAGAGTCACTGCTACTGGTATTGCAGGGACAGTGGGTGAAGCTTGCATTCTAGTGAATAAGAGCAGGCAGTAAGCAAATAAATAAACTAAATAAAGGGACGTACAGGACATCAGGTGAGTAGGGGAGAGGAAAAAGTGCGAAGGGCAGGTAGCTGAGTCACACGCTCGAGTGGGAAGAGAAGTCCTCTTATGAATGAAAAGACGATGGACATTTGAACATATCCGAGCGTGCATGCTTCTGATATGCAGATGTGGAGGGAGGGTATCCCCACAGCAGGAATAGCAAGGGCAAAGGCCACGAGGTAGGAGCATGCCCTAGAAAGGGTTATGGACAATGCTTAGCAGAGTGAGCTCCCTAACGTCATTCCCTAGCCCAACGGGAACTGTCCATGGGAAGACACCCCAACCTCGTGCTAAGCACCCACTTGTTCATGTGTGATCTGCACTGAGGATCTGGGCAAGCCTCCTGGGCTATCAAGTTCAACTTATGCAATATTAGACATCTACAGATAAACCTACCTGTATCTCCAAATACACAGAGGATACCGTTGCTTAGCAACAAAAAAAATATACCTAAAATACAAATCAATAGAGCTTTGATTATGTTCAAACTTCAGAGAGGCTTATTTTGGCGTCATTGCCTCTCTTACAAATGTTTGCTTAGAGGCAATCATAAAATGTGGCACTTGGGGGAATGTATTTCCGTGTGTGTGTGTGTGTGTGTGTGTGTGTGTGTGTGTGTGTGTGTGTGTGTGTGCATGTGGGGGGGGAGGATGTTTTCTTTACATTTAGAGCTCTGAAAGGAGAGATTTATCATGATATAGGATTTTTTTTCCTTTGGTTTTTTTGAGACAGGGTTTCTCTGTGTAGTTTTGGTACCTGTCCTGGAGCTCACTCTGTAGATCAGGCTGGCCTCGAACTCACAGAGCTCCACCTGCCTCTGCCTCGAGAGTGCTGGGATTAAAGGCATGCTCCACCACTGCCTGGCTATGACACAGAATTTTTAATTCCAAGTCTAATTATGACTTGAAATAAAAAAGAAAAATTGATCAATGTAAATACATTAAAAGCAGCAATGTCATGGGCAAAACACCATGAAGAAAGTTAAAAAGAAAACTGGAAGACTAGAAGAAAATATTTAAAACAGAGAAGAAGACTAACATCCCCATATGCGAAGTCAGTTGGCAAAATTATTGTCACATGAGCATGAAGACCTGAGTTCAATGCCCAGACCTACGTAAAAAGCCAAGTGTAGCAGCACATGCTTATAACCCCAGTGCTGCCAAGATGGGGACCGGCAGATCCCACAGGCTCACAGCTCAGCCTGCCTAGCACAACCAGGCCAGTGAAAAACCCTGGGCAACCAAACAAGGTGGACAGTCCCTGAGGAGGAGTGTGTGAGGTTGACCTCTGCCCTACACACACATGCGTGTGCACATACATGTATCTGCACATGCACATATATGAACAGAGCATGGACACATCCATCCTCATACACACAAAAAAGAACCCTTGAGAACCAAAGGACAGAACAACTATTAGAAAAATGGAGAAAATACACAGGCAATTCGTTATAAAAGATATGAAAGTGTCCTACATACATATGAAAAAGGTATAAACGGAATTACATTTAAAAAAATTCAAACAATGCTAGGATGTCAGTTCTCACCAATCAGATTGGAGGAAAAAAGTGTAAAAATTCGCCAGGTGGTGGCGCACGTCTTTAATCCCAGCACTTGGGAGGTAGAGACAGGCAGATCTCTGTGAGTTCGAGGCCAGCCTGCTCTACAGAGCGAGATCCAGGACAGGTACCAAAGCTACACAGAGAAACTCTGTCTCAAAAAAAACCCAAAAAGAGTGTAACAACTTATGGTGTGGGCAAGGCCTTGAGGAGATGGTCATTCTCTCGCATCGCTGGTGGGAGTGCCCATGGTACAGTGCGTCTGCAGGAAAATCAGACAGTCCTCAGAAACTCAAAAGGACCCATTCATGTCACTTCCAGAAACTCACCCTGAAGCCACAGCACCAAAAGCACAGACATCTTTTTTTTTAAACATTTTATTTACTGTGTGTGGATAGCATTACTGAAAACCATCCCAATGAACGTGCACATAGAAGTAGCTAAATGATAGTATATCCATTCACTGAATTAAATAGATGGCAGCATATCCATTCCCTGAATTACTTAGCAGCTGTAAGAGCTAAGGACTTGTTCTAGAAAATGGTATTTTCTGGGGCTAAATAAGAAAAGGGAATTGCAAAAAATAGAGTGTTTTTATAATATGCTTTTGTGTAAGAAATAAGCAGATATGAAAATACATGTGCATTTGTTAATCTATGGAATCAACAACAACAACAAACCCAACTGAGAAGCTAAAGAAGCCATCTCCCAAGGATGAGCAGAAAGGGGCGTAAGGATGGGGGAGGGGCAAGTAGTAGGAATAAGCTGGGAGCTTTAGTGTGAAAATCATAGTGATGCTATGTTTCCCAAAAAGTAAATAATACTTAATTAAACACAACCAGGATGTGGAGAGAGCCCGAAATGGAATCCAAATAGCAAAAGATGAGATTAGTATTATAAGTAAATGGTAAAGGTACAGTGTGGGAGATGTGGGATGTGGAGTTAATCCGGTAACTAGGAAACTTCATACTCTCTGAAAGCAACAAGACAAATAGTAGCCTGCTGTTGGTTATTTTTACTCTTTACTCTTTTGTTCTCTTAGGGCAGCACCACTCAGCTCCCAAATAAATACACACATGGAGTCTTATTCTTTCTTATAAATGCCTAGCCTTAGCTTGGCTTGTTTCTAGCCAGCTTTTCTTAACTTGAATTATCCCATCTACCTTTTGCCTTTGGGCTTTTACCTTTCTCTATTTCTGTATATCTTTTCTTTCCTTCTTATTCCATGTCTGGCTGTGTGGCTGGGTGGCTGGCCCCTTCTTTTCTTGCTCCTTGATTCTCTCTTTCCACATTTCTCCTCCTATATATTTTCTCTGCCCACCAGCCCTGCCTACCCTTTCTGAGCCGGGCTGTGGTGGCGCACGCCTTTAATCCCAGCACTCAGGAGGCAGAGCCAGGCAGATCTCTGTGAGTTCGAGGCCAGTCTGGGCTACCGAGTGAGTTCCAGGAAAGGTGCAAAGCTACACAGAGAAACCCTGTCTCGAAAAACAAAAACAAACAAAAAAAAAAGAATGCAACACATCTTTGTATTAAACAAATGCTCCACAGCATAAACAAATGTAACACATCTTCTAATATTCCACAACAGTGACCTATTCTAGTAAATCTACTTTTCATAGGAGGATGGGTTGATAACTCTATAACTTTTTAAAATATGCCTGGTAGGGACCAGGTGTGGTGGCTCACACCTCTAATCCCAACACTCAGGCAGTTGGATCTCTGTGAGTTCAAGGCTAGCCTAGTCTACATTGTGAGCTCAGAACAGCCAAGGCTACATAGTGAAACATTCACACACACACACACACACACACACACACACACACACACACACACACACACACAAAAAAAACTGTGTGTGTGTGAGGAAGTGAATATTTGTAGTGCAGTCTGTCCCAAGGGTGGAGAAAGAAGTTGTAGATAAGCTCTGAAATATCGCATGGATGTGTAGGAAGTGGAAGGAAGCCTCCAGACACATAGGTGTACACATGAAGAGAACGAACAGAAATGAACAGGTGAAAACGTGGATATGTGTGCTAGCATGTATTTCCTACTTCTGTCCACTAGAAGAGCTATGGAGCGATGATCCTCTTAAAGGCCATTTGTATTTTCAGGGCTCACATCTTGAGGTCCAACATCACTCTCTAACACAAAGGGAATTGTTTGACTCTAGGGCTGAAGTAGGAAAAATGCAGATTAGGCCAGTAACATAGTATGATACCAGCAAGGGAAGAAATGCTTTAAAAAAAAAAAAAGGAAAGGGGGGAGGGGGGGGGGGGAGGGGGAGGGAAGGAGGGAAGGAAGGAAGGAAGGAAGGAAGGAAGGAAGGAAGGAAGGGGAAACTTGGGCAAACATGACAGGGACACAAAGTGTAATCTTTAGGATAAACAAAATATCTTTTCTCTTTTTTTGTGGTTTTTCCAGACAGAGTTTCTCTGTGTAGTTTTGGTGCCTGTCCTGGATCTCACTCTGTAGACCAGGCTGGCCTTGAACTCACAGAGATCCACCTGGCTCTGCCTCCCAAGTGCTGGGATTAAAGGTGTTCGCCACCACCGCCCGGCTAAACAAAATATCTTAAGTCCATACTCCGGGATGAACAGAGGAGAGACAACATCTCCCTAGAAAGAATTCCAATAATGAACATATGAAAATTTTCATTTGAACTCCACTATATTCATTGCTGTTGGCAAGATCAGCAGGTGCTAAAATTAGTGGGTGAAAATATAGTCATCAACCGGATATTCCTGCCAAAAACATAACCAGGAGCGAATGGAGAGAAAACATCAGACAAACCCAAACTGACAGTCTACAAAATAATTGACCACTACTCATCAAAAGTTCCAGGTTCCTGAATCCCAAACCAGGAAGCCACACATTTCAGGGGTGCAAAAAAAACATGACAGCTAAATGTAATAAAGGATGCTGGACTGGATCCTAGAACAGGGAAAGGAGAGGGCAGAATGGACTGGAAAAACCAGTGTGTCTGAGTGAACAGCACTAGACCAAAGCTGATTGCGGGTTCTGAGCCTCCTGCTGTGGCTATGAGAGTTGTTAACGTTAGGACAGGCTGTCCATCAGACAAAAACGGCTTCAAAATAAAAATACTTGAGTTGAAGACTCTGAAGCCATCTGCCCTTGGAGGTTCCACTCTTACATAGTTCTCCACAGAGCCAAGGCGTGTCTCCTCATCGGCGCGACCAGAGCAAGCGTCTCTCTCTGGCATTGCTGCCAGTCCTACGTCAGTTATTTGCCCCTCAGGATTCAACTTTCAAAAGCAAACATTTATTCTGGCTGGTGTTGCCCTCTGGACATGAGGTTCCTACGGACCCTGTCACCGTGCAGCCTGTGCCCACTACTGGTTAAGAGAATCACAGCTCCCTTTGCCCTTACTCCAGCTTTTCCTGGATGGATCCAGACGATCTACACCCACATCTCCTGGACTAGTCATAAGGAAATCCATCGGTAACTGCCCGTTGTGACTATTATAAAAGGGTTACGGTGATGCTGGACCTTACATTAATATCCTTTGTCTGTCAAGTGACTTTCATGTGCTGTTTATAAGAGAAATTTGAATCGATAATGTGGCCTACTTACAGCAGCAGCAGGGACAGTGTTTTAGCTATGAGTACAGCCAGCTATCTGGGGTTTCTGTGGGAGGGTTCAGATGCACCTTGTGACAGCTTGGAAATCATCATACATTAAAGGGGGGGAAGTGGGCCATGGAGACGGCTTAGTGGGAAATGTGTTCTGTGCAAGCATGAGAACCTGAGTTCAGGCCCCCAGCACTCATGTAAAAAGCCACGTGTTATGGTTCATACCCGTAATCCCAGCTCTGGGAGGTGGACCTTCACAGAGGTTAGGGAAGGTTTACTAGACAGACTGTCTAGCCAATCAAATGAGCTCCAGAATCAGGAAGAAACTTTGTCTCAAAATATAGGGTGGAAAGCAGCAGAAGAAGCCATCAACATTGGTGTTATGTCTCCAAGCACACACTCACAATACACACACACACACACACACACACACACACACACACACAGAGGATATAAGCTGTCCTCTACCCTCCACGTATACATGATGATGTGGCTGTGAGTGTGCACACACACAGAGACATGTACTCACACACACGATAGATAGATGATAGATAAGTACATGGGAAGGTGTGGAAGAAGGCAAGAATGTTCACTCACTGCCCTTATTCAGTATCTTATTAGAAGTCCTTGATAATGCAGTAAGAAAAAGGAGGGGAAAAGCATAAAGATTGGCAAGGAATTAAAAAAAAAATCTGTGCATTCAGATCGGTCAAATGTTTATGTGAGAAATCTCAGAGAAACACACATATACTCAGATACACATACACACATTCACACACTCATACACACACACTCAGACCTACACACATACACACACACTCAGACACATACAATAACACACACACACACCTACACATACACACCAGCTCCAAGAACTAGTAGGCAATGAGAGCAAGATTTCTGTGCATACACTTAGTCCAGCAAAGAGCAGTTGGAACTTAAAATTAACACATTGCCTTTTACATTATCACAAAATAAAATGTTTATGCATAAATGTACCCAATATCTTTAAAATCTATATGCAGAAAGCTACAAAACTCTGATGAAAGAAACCAAGAAATCAATGAGAAGGTTTCATGGACATAGGCAAATTCAGCATTGTCAAGGCGTCAGTTTGCCCAACTTCAGCTATAGACTCAATGTTATACCAACTGAAATAGCATGTTATGGGGGCTAGAACGATGGCTCATTGGTTAAGAGCATGTTCCGCGCAGGCAGAGGTTCCAAGTTCAGTTCCCAGCACCCACAGAGGGCAGGTCACAACTGCCTATCACTCCAACTCCAGAAGACCCAGACCCTCTTCTGAACTCCACCAGCACCAATACTCACACCTGCACATACCCACAAACAGAAACATACACATTTACACATAATTAAAAAGAGGAGGAATTCTAAAAAAAAAAAAAAAATCATCTGGTGCATACTGACAATCTTATTCCAAACTTCATTTGTCAAAGCAAAGAACCCAGAATAGCCAATATTATTGAAGAAGAAAAAAGTCAAGGAACCATCACTACCCAAATTCAAAACTCACTATAATGGAGCAGAATAGAAAGCCCAGGAATAAACCCCAATAGACAGGATGATCTGAGCCAAAGGCAACTCCGTGGAATAATCTAACAACAACCAAAAAGCTCTTTCAACAAATGGGCTGCTGAGATGAGTAGAATGTGCATTTGAGTATTTTTAAATGATACCTTTCAGAAAAATTTAACTAAAAGATGAATCATAGACCCAACTTTAAACATCAAGCATAGAAAACAGCATGGGAGAAATTCTAGACAGCGGGGATCTTGGCCATCACTGTTTAGATGTAACATCAAAAACACAGTCCATGAAAGAAGAACTGATGTTGGACTTCATTAAATTTAAAAAGCTGTGTTCTATGAATAAAAAAAATTACATAAAAAGAAAAGCCACAGAGTTGGAGAAAATCTTTCCAAAACATATATCCAATGAAGAGCTGGTACCCAAGACAAAGAAAGCACCCTTAAGAATTTATCCATGGGGCTGGAAAAATGGCTCCATGCTTTAGAGCATTGGCTGCTTTCCCAGAGAACCTGGGTTCGATTCCCAGCACCCATATGGTAGCTCACAACCATCCATAAATCCAGCTCTAAAGGATCTGAGGCTCTATTTTGACCTCTGCACACACTGTACCCATGTGGTGCACAGATATACATGCAGGCTAAACCCCCATGCACATAAAATAAGATAAAAAAAATAATGAAAATGAACTTAACCATAAAAAAACTCTCAGTTATTGTTGTAGGAATGCAAAGTGATACAACCACTTTGAACGGCAGTTTGGCCGTTTCTTACAGAATTAAATACAGTTTACTATTTCATCACACTCCCCTGGTACTTTACTCAAATAAGCTTAAAACTTATGCACAAAAATAAACCTGCACATAAATAAACAAGTGTTTACAACCACTAAAACTTGGCAACCAACCAGAATGTCCTCCAATAGGTGAAAAAATAAACTGTGGTGTGTTCATACAGTGAAATATTGTTCAGCAATTTTCTGAAAATGGGCTAGCAGGCCATCAAAAGCCACAGAGGAAACTTAATTAAATGCATTTGTTGACTGACAGGAAACAACCCGCAAAAGGTATACACTGCACAGGCGTTCTCGGATGAGGGCGCTGTTATCCGGCTCGTTTCCTCCGAGTGTTCGGGTACACTGCCAGACTAAATGGCTTCAAGCAACATTTATAGCTTAAAATATGGCTATTTTTATATATTTTCTGGATTTCTAGGTGTTGCTATCATTTTGCTTTGAGTATTTTCAGCCTAGCTTCTCAGCTACCACAAGGGGAGCGACTTTGCTACACCATGTACCCAGAGGCAATAGGACCAAGCAATCATGGACCGTAACTTCTGAAACCATGACTCATTAATTTTACATTAATCTTTCCTCTTTATAAGCTGATTTATCTCGGAAATCTGATATAACCATGGGCAGCTTATCAACCCAAATTCTCAAAATTTTAGTAATTTGGAGCATCAAAGGTTTAATTCATGCTTATATGTTCATCATAGATCTGATGTCTCTCCCTGTTCCATGCCACCTCCGCTTTGAGATTAGGTGATTTTTTTTATTTTTAAGAATTTATCTATCAAGTGGCTTTGCTCACGGCAAAGATGAAATAACTTGAATTTACACTTTTTTTTGGTTTTGGTTTTGGTTTTCTTGGTATGGGTGACTTGCTCACATATACATCTGTGTAGCATGGGCATGCCTAGTGTTGAAGGGGACCGGAAGAGGGGTTTGGATTTCATGGAATTGGAGTTACAAATGGCTATGAACCACCATGTGGGTGCTAGGAATCAAACCTGGGTCCTCTGGAAGAGCAACAAGTGCTCTTAACCTCTGAGCCATCTCTCCAGCTCCAAGAACTTGCTATTAAACATCTGCTTGAAGTTGCATGGCATCCCTTCTGCCCTGACTCCATGAAATCAGTCAATTGCACAGCTCCTCCTGACCTCAGCCAAGTGGAGACATGTGGTCCTCCCAGAAGGGGAAGACTCAAGGCCTAAGGCCAACTCAAATCCAACAAGGTGGAGATCTGGAATACATACAACAGCAGCGTCTGCAAACGCACAGAAAATAGTCTGACCTAAGAACAAAGACGTCTGTCAGGTTTATCTTTATTTGGCTGGCTTCAGAAACTACTGCCAGGCATTTTTTTTCTCCTTTAAGTTTTAGATCTGTGTAAATGGCATTTGGCTTGAAAAGGTTAAATAATTCATGAGCACAGCACTCGAATCTAGGGCAGGCAAGATGGCACTTGCCACCAAGCAAGATAACCTGACCTTAATCCTGAGCATCCTTATGGAGAGAACCAACTCTCACAAGTTGTCCTCTGACCTCCACACACATGCTGTGGTAACTGTGTGTACACATGTGTGTGTGTGTGTGTGTGTGTGTGTGTGTGTGTGTGTGTGTGT
>CABHPR010093425.1:0-14734 GCA_902168415.1 Peromyscus melanophrys
AAAAAAAAAACATGTACAGGACATGCCTTAATATAAATTGTTTAATAATTTAACCTGTCTTTAAAATTCCTATTTTAGGATAGAAACATGCTCATTTAATAAGTGTTAAGTATCTGGAAATACCTACATAAAATTATTTTTTCTTGTCAAAAGATAAAGTTTTTTAAATATTGGATATATTTTAATATATCACCTGTCTTATCTTGTCCTTAATCACACAGTGCATATTTTCATTTTACTAACTTTATGTTTGAGCAATGTATGAACTTACTGAAAAGTAACTTACCACAGGATTATTAAATAAAAGGTAAAGTTCATGAAGTTAATTCAAAAATATGTACTTTCAGTTAATTAGCAGAAAAGTACACAGAGTTATTTTTCCCACAAGAGGCTTAATATATGTAGTTATGAATTAAAATATTTATGTATTTGGAAACTCAGACTCAGATTTATTCTTTAAGATGAAGGAAAGAAAGTTAAGCTGACTAGGATGGTTTCATTTTTTCCTGCCAGATTTGACTAATTACATAATGTCCTTCAGGATTATTAAAAGTCACTCTAAATCTATATTTTAAATATTCTATTCCAAATGTAAATTTTAAGTGTTCAATGAAAATTATGTTTTGCTTTATATTTATAGCAATGTTTTAGAATTCCATCTGAGGGAGACACTTGAGAAGTAATGTTATTTGTTCAATGCATTTGATATTATAATGCTACCCCAATTTCTTCAAATATACCCTCTGCTCCTTTTGTGGTTCATAAGCCATAAACAGTCCAAAGATTCTTGTACATTGGGTTCTTGTCTTGTTCTTCAGCTGTGTTACAGGTAGCTTGGACACAGAGATATGGGCAAGAAAATTAAAAATACTCCACTCCAGCAGGAGAGACATTAAATTACCTGCACAAGCAAATTGTAGGGTGTGATGAAAGAGAATGTTCACCTATAGCCCTGTAGCCCTTGACTCACACGAGGCAGGCAGATGATGCTGTCTGATAACTTCTGTCCCATGTGTGCCCTAGTGATGGTTTTCTGTTCTGGTTGATCTGTTGAAGTGGCCAGCATGGTTATGAGGAACTGAGACTGGGGGGTGGGGTGGGGAATAAGAGACTGTCGAAAAACACTATGGATTTCCCAGGTACCAGTCATAGTACTGATGTATCCGAGATTATAAAGACACAGTCCTCCCTAGAGAACCCGAGTCATCAGGTGCAAGGAAACATATTGTAAGGACAAGTGACATTTCTAGACAGTTGAGGTATAAAAATCTCAGAAGGACCCTGTTGGAGAAATTGCCATTCCAGTTTTCTTCTTAAGCAAGGACATTAGCAAAACATTTTAAAGTAGAAAACAGAAAAGTAGAAGGAGTTTGGTGAAATATTCCCAGGGCTTCTAGGAATAACCCAGAAAGATTTTTAGGGGTGTACAGTCTGGAGGAAGCTTCATTATATCAATGAAAGTTAAATAAGTGAAATTGGAGTTAGCATCATAAATGCAATCAGAGAAGGGATGCCTAAAGAATACGGGACTGTCAGATTCGCACACAATGGACTTTCCAGACAAAAACTTTTCAGAATTTCAGGGGTAGATGGTGTCTCTCTCATGTTTATCCTCAGTCTCATTTGCACTTAGTGTTTAACAGAATTTCATCAATGTTCGATGAACATATTTGTTAATATTACTCATCATACTTCAAGAGGGAGAGGACGGCAGCTATAGTGATGATAGGTGCTCAGTTTTCATCAGTTATTAAATAATCGAGGGCTTGGCAGTACTTTGTCAGCCTTGAGAAAGCTGTCAGAAACTTCCCTGTCATGTCCTCTTGGTTTTTGACCCATACACATGTCAGGGAGAGGCTACTTCTAGATCCTACTGAGGAGAGGAGAGTGTGAACACAAGGACCAAAGACATTGGTAGAAATGATGAAAATTGTCGTCAGCAAATTCATTTGAATAGCTGAAAATCTGATAGCCTATTGGTTAGCTTTCTACCCCTCACTGAACTGACTTAATTAACAGCTTGTGCTCATGCTGTGTAGCTATCTCCACTTCCATTGATATACAGGATTATCAGTTATAGGTAACAAATGCTCTCTGCTGAGGTCTGAAGTATGCCCCATGTTCTTTGTACCTCCAATTAGTTTCTGTTTTGATGATTTTGCTCTTCTTGATGCAAATGAAAATTGTTATCAGTTTAAACACACATTGAGTACACGACATCTTGTTTCTAAATTTCAACATGTAAGTTCTCTTAAGTGAATATGCCTAACACTAGGTATTAAATTTATAAGTAGCCATAAATACGTTGTGAAGAATTAATTTATCTTAGTTTCTGACCGTCTTGCAAAATTTGATGCAGTAAATAAACTACTAATGTTAGTGAAATCATACCAAATGATAGTTACTTCACTCAATACTTCAGTTACTTTTTAGATTTCCTTGTAATTTTATAAACTAATACTTCAGAACTGTTTATACACACTATGTGACTCTTAATGCACAAGATTGAGGACAATAGGTTACAATCACCTTGCTCCTCACCACGTAATGCTTTTGCATACCTTTAACACTATTGATTTGCATGACTGTGATGTTTTAAAATAGCAGAAAATCCCCTTTGTCTTGTGCCGTAAATGAACATGAGGCAGGATACTGAGGATTCTGCAGACTAATGTGTCATGGGTCTAGTGGAAGCCTTTGACTCAAGTGAAAGCTTCAACATAATATGGCTAACAGGAGAGGCTTGTTTCTGTAAGTGAAGTCTGTGGTGATATTATGTTCCTCAAAATATATCGTGCACCCTAATAAATTTATCTGGGGATCAGAGAACAGAACAGCCACTAGACAGACATAGAGGCCAGAAAATGGTGGCACTCACACCTTTAATCCTAGCCTTCTGGAGGCAGAGATCCATCCGGATCTCTGTGAGTTTAAAGCCACACTGGAAACATCCAGGCATGGTGACTCATGCCTTTAATCCCACGAAGTGAGCCTTTAATCCCAGGAAGTGATGGCAGAAAGCAGAAAGGTATATAAGGCATGAAAACCAGGAACTAGCTGGTTAAGCTTTTAGGCTTTTGAGCAACAGTTCAGCCGAGATTCATTCTGGATGAGGACTGAGAGGCTCCCAGTCTGAGGAAACGGGATCATCTGAGGAATTGGCGAGGTGAGGAAGCTGTGGCTTTTTCTGCTTCTCTGATCTTCCAGCATTCACTCAATACCTGGCCCCAGGTTTGTTTTATTAATAAGACCATTTAAGATTCCTGCTACAGAAGTCACTCTTATTTGTTTGTAGCAGGCATGTAAATGGAAGAGAACTCCGGAGTTTGTACTGCTTCTGTATTTTATTTTCAGTCAAGAAACTGGAGCTTAAGTTTTAAAAATCGACTGTCTTTCAAACTGTACAGATCAATGAACAAATTCTTGCTCTGTCACTCTAAACACAGAGAATAAACCTGTCATAGAAAACCTGTAATTTGGACTTGCATTTTTTTCTGCCTTACTCTGAAGATACTCTACTAGTATTTTAATCTGATGTGGGTAAACATGAGTATGTATGTATGCTAGTAATCGTTTTAAATTACTAGAATTTCTTAATGTATGTAGACAGCAATTGGACAAAAGGAAAAGTATGTCTTTGGTGTCAATTTCTGTAAACTTCTTACCTCAGAAACAAAGTGCCCCATCATCATTTTTCTTGGATGTCTATTATCTGCCAGCTACTGCATCAAAATTCATTTGTTATGTGCCCATGCTTGGCTCTCCCAGGGGCTTTGGTAAGTGATTGAGACGAATCTAATGAATTAAGGTTCTAGTGGGGTGTAATTGCTTAGTGAGTCCTCTCTTCCGGGTAGTTTTTGCATTTGCTCGTAGGTCTTCAATGCCTTGACCCAATGAGGTGTGTAATAAGATTAGAATGACCGGACCCAAGCCCTTCCACCTGAAAGCATGCAGCAGTCAATATCTGTGGGCTGATCTGAGAGTTCCCATTACTGACAGAGCTGCAAAAACATTTTTGAGAAGGAAGATATTTCAATTCCTTTAAGTCTATGTACAAGTGTGTTTACTAGGGTAAATACCTTCTGCTCTGGGGTTATACATAGAAGTAAATATTGGTCTGGCATATTTCAAAAGCAATTTTAGTACATATTTAAATAATAGTATTGTCAGTTATGTTAGAATTACATGGGGCATTATAGGGTCACTTACTTTATTAAGCTCCATTTTGTCTAAGTTTTGTTTTCTTTTACTCTACTAATATTTCCTTACAACAAATGTCTTATTAACTTTAACAAACAGTATTTTTATTTCATCTCCAATTATACAACCAGTTTTGCTACATAGATCCAAAAGGTTTTAAGACTCTTATTAGATGCCACATTTGCATTCACAAATTATTCTTTTATGTTACATTCGTTTCTTCTTCTCCATGTTTATCTCTGCTGCCAAAGCTAAAACCCATGGTGATGCCTCACTATTCCACTCAATGGTCTGCATACCATCGAAACCATTTTTCTACTGTACACCAAATAACTTTGCTGGATATCCTTGCCCTCCATACCCCCTCACTACCTCCTCTGGACACCAATATCCTTGACAGGAACTGTTAATATCTTTACCCATTAGTTGTAGCCTCTGAGGTTCTGGATTGTTACTATGCTCTTGAGAGTCCTTGACCCTCAGTGCTAGGAAGGGCAGGTAGATTACTTCTCTCTTGCTGGTTCCCCTTGGGCTTTCAAAGCAGAGTTTTAGATGAATGGATTCTTTCAGTTTTAATTATAGACTCTCTTCTCTTTGAGTTCATATAAGCATAATTTGGGTAATAAACTCAAGTGAGGCATCCTTTTCTGCTTAGAATAAACAGTCTTTCTTTAATAAGTTTTTCTGTTTAATGCTTCTGTGTATCTGACTCTGCTCTCTTTCAGTAACATTTTCTCCTTGGGGAATATCATAATTGACCCCTAAGCAGTCACTCTGGTGACCAAGACACAGCCTCATCCCAGTCGGGACACAACTTATGACCCAACTGGATTGATGTACATTTTGATGGTGACTTTTCTTATAATCAGAATTCTCTCTCTCTGTTTTTTTTTTTCCAAAATTGCACTTTTTTAAGAATAGAGAATTTATGGTAGTATGGTTTCACAAAAGGTGATATTTTTCCTTCCTTTATCATAACCTATACAAACAGTTTCCTCCTCTTTGTTGCAAAATTTCACATAACAAATGACCAGAAAAAATTATAATATTATAATTTTATATAAGTATATATGTATAATTTTATTTTAATTTTATATATTTTATATATTAATAAATAATAAAAATATTTATTATTTGTTAATGAGAAATGCAAAGTTGTTTTCTAATGAGATAAATGTGCTTGTTTGTCTAATCCAATCGTAACGAATTCCCCCCAAGTGCCTGCCTTGAGGAGCTTTCTATCAAGGTCCAGAACAGAAGCTATAAGTGGCTGAGGATACTAATCTGAGGGATATTAAAGGAATCTAAGCACACTGAGTTCTTTAGTCCAATTCACTTTATTCTTCTAAGTTAATTCTACCTACACAGTTTCTTTTCTGTTCTCTTACTTAGCTCCTTTCAGTCCCTCCTGCCTCAATCCCTTCTGCTGTTCTCTCCTGTCTACCTAGTTGTTTCCATCTTCGTCCTCATCTTTGTTCTTCTAAATCTATTCTATGAGGGGACCAGGATATATATACACAAACAGTAATTCTTTGGCAAAGCAGTTCAAGGCTTGAAGTTTTTAGGGACACAGAGACAGGTGATAATGATCCACACATAAAGCAGTAAATGTCAGCTTCTAATTACAACCCAAAAGGGGAGTGACTAAAGGGGAGTTCTCTGGTAGGGTCAACTAAAGGCTAAGATCAATTAGGGAATCTAGGAATAGCACCTGACTGAGGAGGAATTAAAACTTAATTTGCACAAGAAAGAAGTTTGGCACCTGGCACCTATCACCTGTCTGGCCTTGTAGGCAATCTCCTTGGGTCAGTGGGAAGTAACTGCCTTAACTTAGTAACTAGCAAGTGGCTAAAACATCATCCCAGGAATGTGAGCAGGAAATCTCTTAAGTGAGGGTCTTGTGTAAATAACCTGGGGTGAAGGTAAAGAGTTGAGGATTTAATTGTTAGTGGTTCTTTTCTCTATCTGTGGGTGAGATGAGCTAATGTTTATCTATGTGCAGTTTTGTCCTTGGAACAAGGTATCTTTGCTGAAATACTTTTGTCTGGAGAATGGCCCTGGCCAGATATATGTTAATGAAAAATAAGCACAGCTGGGACAGTTATCCAATTACCCCAATGTATAGGGGAAGTTGTGCCCAAGATTGAGATGCAATCATGAGATTACATGTGCACATGCATGGTAAATAGGGAGAATCATAGCTGTTATTGCACAAGACGTTTACAACAAGAGACAGTCAATTCATTCAATTACTGTTATGGCAGTGATTCCATAACACCTTGCATGATGGTTTCCTCTAACAGGACCCTTAGTTCTGATAGGTTGACCTTCTGAACTCTAGTTGTCACTGTTGTATATTCTCATGGACTTTTGCTACCAGCAGTTCTCAATACAATCCAAAGACATACACTAATTTGATGCTTAAATATTAGAGGCATAATGATAGAGAAATAATAAAAGTCTCAGCTTTCCAAAATTAAGCCTTCATATTCCTATAAGAACAAACTACTTAGAATGTGCAGTAGAAACACTGCATTTCCCAGCATGCAGGAGTCTGCCTGTGTGAAGGTGTTTAAACTAGGTTCCTGGCATGAGTTGCATGTTTAGAAGCACATTCTGTGTGTTTTGAAGCAAGGTTGCTGTGAAATATGGCTCAACATAGATGAGTGCTTCCAGAAAAAGCTTAGACTCATTATGTATTTGATTTTGAGTTAATTTTTGGTCATTGTGTGTTCAGAAACCACATACAGCTGCCAAAGTGTTCAGAGCTCTCACAGTAAGTCACGACCCACAGTTTAAGAAGTTTGGGGCTACAACATAGGTCAACAAACAACAACTTGTCTGCCAAATCCAGCCCTGCACCTGTTTCTGTAAATCCAGCTTCAGGGGAACAGAGCCAACGCAGGCACTGGCTGCATTGTCCCCTGGATACCTTGTTCACAGAAGCAGACAGACGGCTGTGCGTAACAGAACAGAGATGTAACTGAGCAGGAGCAGTGGATGGCAATACTTACTGTATTTATGGTGTGGTCCTAAATATCATTGTCTGTGGACTTCTGCATCAGATGAGTGCTCAATTAGAATGTTCTCCTTTTGTTACATCTGAAGTGATAAAATCCTAACTCTAAGTATCTGCATTTGGTACGATAATAACCACATTTTATGCCAAATATATCCACTGAGCCTTGACAAATTATTTTGTAATGAACAGATATTTAAAAAGATATATTTTAATTTACCTCAAAATCTGGAGAACACTTGAGATGAAGGAGAACCCATTTTAATTGCAGATCAGCTAATATAAAATACCTTCACTCCTTTCTTTCAGAATGTTTTATGAAAGTGCCAACTTAGTGGGTGAAGTACTACGTTTTTACAGCTATTTCAAGGGGTGACATTTGTGCAGACTGTGTAAAATGTTCAGAGTTAAAAAGCATTCTGTGGCCACCTCATTTTCTTTCTTCAATCATATAACAAAAGAACAAATAATGGTCCAGTCCTCAGTTTCAAAAAGAACACCCTTCAGCAGATGTCACCCCACTTACCCTTAAGGAGACATAACACCACAAAATGGAAGGAGCTTTATCAAATGTAGAGAATTAAACAGACTCTCATGTCCATACATCATTTGTGAATGCATATGACCCAGACATAGTCATTTAAAATTAGCATTATTAATGTGTAGGTCTCCTGCAGATAGAAACATCCTTTCCTTATAGTCATTGAAGTGTGGAATAGAGCCTTAGGGTGGCCCATCTCCTTCCATATGCGGACTCTGCTGATGCTACTTCCACCATTTATGATTAAACGGTATTGAAGGATTTCTTCTTTGATTCAAGAAGATTGTTTTTTAATATTTGTTTTAATATGAAGGAAGGACACACTCATTCATCTTAGAAATGTTACAGCAGTGCTTCTTACCAGCCACTGATGATGAATGGGAGAATCTCTTCTTAGCATGGGAGAGAATATTACACAAATCTTCTTGAGTCTCACCACAAATCTTTCTTAATAAAACTCAACTCATCAGTTTCCAGAGGAAGAATATGTTTCCAGCCATAAAAGGTATACCAATAAAGAGAGATGTCTCGAAGAAGGCCCTTTTCATACTGTGCTTTATGTTCATGATTATGTGCAGGCACAGCTGTGGAAGCATTTTCTTTTTACAGAGAAAAATTTAGGCTGATAAATTTGTTTTTCAAAAGGACAGACTGTCAACTTGTTGTAGAGTCTCTGATATTTATTAACTATCAATTGGAGTCAGGGAGAGTACTAAGTATTGGGGGAATTTACTGTGGAAAGAAACCAATAAATAGCATTGTTCAGGAGTGAAATATGTTTCATGCAAAAGATAGTGTTATTCCCCTCGGCAGTAAGTACATCTATCCAGAGCCCCGGAAGTTAAAAGAACATGTTATAGGTGGGCCCCCTTTCCATGCACATCCAGAACAATCCATCTGCTGTTGTCATGGGAGTAACGTTCAACTTGTCCAAGGTATTTTCTCCTTGTCATCTGTATGTCTAGTCAATATACTTCATCATATTTTCAAATGTGGAAAATTATAATTTTTGTCTCTTCAGATCTCATAATTACTGCTCAAGTTGGTCTCAATTTAGTGACTCAAGCAATGCCTCCCTAACTCGAGTCCATCACTTAGAGCTTTCTTAGTGCCAGGGCTGCAAGTGCACATCACCATGCCTAGCCTTAAAAATCAGATTCTCAATCTCATTAGCTGCTAAGTAATCCTAAGAAACAAAGACAGGAGAGTGGTAAAACAGAATCTTTGGGACTCTCAGTAGGTGAAGTTTGAATCACTGGTTCCATTTGTCTCTCTCCATTCTATTACTACACAGCTGAGCAGTATAGCCATGAAAGTTAGTTAATCCACAATGGCAGATGGAATGTAAGTAGATGATCATCACAGTATAAAATTAACCATGGTTTCATGGCTGCCAGCCCTGGCCATTGAGAAACTGTGTGTCAATCAGTGTTCAGAGCTACTGATTGGAAAATTCGGACCTTTTTTACCTGATAGCTAAGCCAAAGGGCTTGGAAGTGTAAAAGACAAAGTATTTGAATACTGATACACTAGCTGGGGGAAAATTAGATGTAAATGTCTCCAAATTAAACCCAAAGTTGCACGTGGTGCCTGAGTCAGCATGAAGTCTTCACCATGAACATCTCCTGGGTCTTACTGTAAATAAGTACTAAATCTGTTACTGCCAGAGACATTTGGTTGAATATGGAGGTTGCCTAGAATGTCTCTGGATGAATAAATCTGTTCTAAATATTCCCTAATAAGAAGCAAATAACATAGGGCTAACTCCAAAGTTGTAATGTATCCTTTAATAAAGCAAGAATCCAGTTGCTTATCCTATAAAATTTCTTACCACTTGGTGAACAAACTTTGTAATGGAAAGTAAAGTCTGCCTTAGCAAATTGAAAATAGTTGCACATTGAAAAATATGGAATTAGCTTTGGATTATCATGACTAATATTGTTTTCAAAAACTAGAATATTTATGAAGAATCTCTATTTAGATGATTCACAAAATATGTCTTAGACTGTTAATGATCAACAAACTCCTTCTTTACTGAGGCAATATAAAAATTTGCTAAGACACCCTAATCAGAATATTTATTCACAGTTATAATTTCAACAGATACAATACACACCCATGTATGAATATTAGACATGTTTCAATCTAGTTAATTCATGGTTTCTTAAGTGTCACCTTTCTACCATTATGGAGTATATATCCTATTTTTATGTCTTTCCCATGTGTTATATAATATTTTAATAGCATCTCTGACTTATAAACACTTGAATCAGTGATACTGTCCAAGGAAAACACACAAAACACTCAACACATACTGAAAAATATCCTTAATTGAAAAGCACTGAGTCAACTCCACCCTTTCTGTCTTGTATTAGCATTCAACACTGCAAGTTATTATCTATTAGTATGTTAACACAGTGAGCATGAAAGAGAGGAAGAGTTGTAAATGGGTGTAATGATTAATAAACTATTCATGTTTGTAGAAAATTACTGTTTCTTGAAGTATGTTAGCAATTTCATGAATGAGAGAGTATAACAAATTCTTGCTTGACATTAAAACCAAGCAGAACATAGTCAAATCTTATTTCTATTATCCAGAAAGGGCTTTAGGTTCTTGAAAATTTTTTAGGTATTATTTGTAATATCACCTTCTTATTATAGATGTTCAGGGATATGGTAAATATTTATGAACAGAACAATAAAAGTTGTAGTTTCATTCTTCTATGAACTCAATTTATAGGAGCTATTGGCAAGCATAGAGAGAAGAATTAATTGAAAGGGTGAATATGAACAAAGTACAAAGATATATGTGTAGGATAATGCCATTATCGTATTTGGTAGCTAAAAATGAAAAAAAAAATGTGAGGCACTAGTTTAAAAGGTTTAAAACAAAAGTACTGAAAGCTAGACTACAATACTTCATGTTGATTATTTGTATGTATCTGTGTGAACAAGTAAGTTGACCAGTAATTTTCCACCAGAAATAGACAATGCAATCCATGGTGATTTTGTGGTGGAAGACAAGCTTGTTTCACTGGCCTGGCTGACTCTTCATTCCTCAGGCCTCAGTTTCATTATCACTCATTTTAAAAGTTGTGCATTAGGGCTAGGGATGTAGCTAAGTTTGTAGAGTGCTTGCCTAACATGTACAAAGACCTTGAATTGATATTCATCCAAAACAGGCAGAATGGCACACAATTCTAATCCAGCACTCAAAAGATGGAGACCACATCTTCAGCTGTGTAGTGATTTCATGGGACCAGCCTGGGATACATGAACTCCTGTCTCAAATACTTCTTAATTAAAATCCTTCTTTTAGTACTCATTTAAAATAGTTCTATTAATTTCCCTGATAACATCCTATCTTGTAATTCAGTGTTTATCACAATGTACAATATAATATTTATATGTGGTGGTTTGAATGAGAATGGTCCCCTGTGGTGGTATTGTGTTCCCCAAAATATTGTGTACCTTAATAAACTTATCTGGGGTCAGAGACAGAACAGCCACAATATTAAACAGAGGTTAGGCACACGCCTTTAATCCTAGCATTCCAGAGACAGAAATCCCTCTGGATCTCTGTGAGTTCAAGGCCACATTGGAAACGGCCAGGCGTGGTGACCCACGCCTTTAATCCCAGAAAGCACGCCTTCAATCCCAGGGAGTGGTGGTAGAAAGCAGAAAGGTATATAAGGCGTGAGGACCAGAAACTAGAGGCATTTGGCCTGGGTAAGATTTGGCCTGGTTAAGCATTTGGCCTGGTTAAGCATTCAGGCTTCTAGCAGCAGTTCAGCTGATAGTCATTTGGATATGAGGAGATAGAGGCTTCCAGTCTGAGGAAGCAAGAGCAGCTGAGGATCCGGCAAGGTGAGATAGCTGTGGCTTATTCTGTCTCTCTGATCTTCCAGTGTTCGCCCCAATAACTGGCCTCAGGTTTGTTTTATTAATAAGAACTTTTAAGACTCATGCTACAGTCCCCATAGGCACAGGTATTTTGAATTTTTGGTCTCCAGCTGGTAGAACTGTTTGGAAAGGATTGGGAAGTGTGACCTTGTTGGAAGAAAACACTGGTGTTGTGCTTTGAGGTTTCAAATGTCCATTTTGTTCTATTCTCTCTCTCGCTCCATCTAGGTTGTTGGCTCAAGATGTAGACTCTCAGCTACTGTTCTAGCATCATACTTGCCTGGCCTCTGAAACTGTAAGCAAGCCTCCAGTAAGCTATTTCTTTGTAAATTGCATTAGTCATGGTGTCTTATCACAGCAAGAGAAAGCATCTAAGACAAATACGGATGAATATTTATCAATGATTGATTCATTTTAATGTATTTCCTAAGAAGAGGAGGCTTAGTTCCTTTGTTCACAATTGCATCATTGGCACTTTGGTTAGAGTCTAGCTCAGTATTCAGTGCTGTCCTGAATACATAGTTAGTAATGTGTTTTAGATCAGGCTTCAAAAACAAAGCACAAGAGTGCTTCCACAATCATTTTCAATTTTTATCAGCTTTGGGTTTGGAGCTGTTGACATTGGCTTGGGAAGGCCAACAATGTTAATTTGTTTTGAACTGCAAATTCAGTAAAACCAAGAAGGCAGCTGGAAACTACTGGGAATGGGAATGTTTATAATATGGAGATACACAAACGTGAAAGCTTAGATGGTTGTTAATCATCTTCCAACACATCACTGATTTTGAGTATGTATCTATACCAGTAAAGCCACAGGAAAATATGGGCTCTACATGCTGTTTCTGGTATGAGTCTCGGGCTTTGCAAAAGGGCATTACTAAAATTCCACCTTGGGAAATAGAGATTTAGAGTGTTTGGGACAACTCTTATATTGAGCATAGTAAGAACTACCAAACACAGTATTCTAGACAGAATTTTAAAAGATAACAAAATGCAACCAAATAGTGAGAATGCTTGGGAAAGGGACCCTAAAAGCAAAGCCCCCAAAGTGATGAGTCGACATTTGGTATAGTGTTCTTTCCCAAGCAATCACTAATTCTACAGTTCAGTCCATGGGCTGAGAAGCTGAGCAGAGTAATCACACCAGGAAGGAGGTATGGAGTGAGAGAGATCTCTGCTAAATGTGAAGGCTTAAATTAATACATTTGAATAAAAATGAAACTGAAATAGAATCCTCTTAACAAAACTGAAACTAATTTGTGATTAGTCTAAGTCTTTGATTGGACTAAAGTTATCTACCCTTACCCCAGCTGCCTGCTAAAACCAGAATCAATCCCCTTTAGAGCTTCAGAATCTCTCTATATATATTGTATGCAATGTCAGATGCATAAGTGAAATTGCCATTGTAGGCTTATCTGAGAGTATTTACCTAAGATAAAAGAAAAGACTAACATACATTGACCATGTGTTTTGTAGTAAATTATTTATTTTGTAAATATTAAAAAAATTTAAATTAATTTATTTATTTTACATCCCAGCTTCAGGTTCCCCTCCCTTCACCCTACCAGTCCCTCCCCCCATCCCTCACTCCACCCCCACTTTCCAATCGTCTCCTCTTCCATTTCTATTCAGAACAGGGCAGGCCACCCATGGTTATTAACAAACCATGACATATCACGTTGGAGTAAGACGAAGTACCTCCCACGTGTTAAGGCTGGGCAAGGCAACCCAATATGAGGAACAGGGTCCTGAAAGCCATCAAAAGAGTCACAGACAGTCCTGGCTCCCACTGTGAGGAGTCCCACAATATGACCAAGCTACACAACGGTCACATATATGCAGAGGGCCTAGGTCAGTCCCATGCGAACTCCCTGGTTGTCAGTTCCGTCCCTGTGAGCTCCTATGAGCCCAGATTAGTTGATTCTGTGAGTTTTCTTGTGATGTCCTTGACCTTCTGGCTCCTACAATCACCCCTGCTACTCTTTAACAGGATTCCCCAAGATCTGCCTAATGTTTGGCTGTGGGTCGCTGCATCTGTTTCCATCAGTTGCTGGAAGAGGCCTCTCTGATGACAATTAGGCACCAGTCTAAGAGTATAGCAGAATATCATTACGAATCATCACATTGACATTATTTTTTTCTCCAGTTGTGTTTGGTTCTATGCTAGGTCTCTGGACTATCCAACCTCTGGGTCCTGGTGCTCCAGGCAATGTCCGGGCGGGGGCTCACTCTTATGGCATCCTAGGGTTTCAGAGATGGTTCAACACACAAAAATCTGTCAATGTAATCAACTAATAAACAAACAGAATGAAAACAAAACACATACATGATCATCTCATTAGATGACGAAAAAATAAAAAGTTTGACAAAATCTAGTACCCCTTCATGATGAAATTCTTGGAGACATTTGGGATATAGGGGACATACCTAAACTTAATAAAGGCCATATACAGCAAGCTGATTCAAGTCAACATCAAATTAAATAGAGAGAAACTCAAAGTAACTCCACTAAAATCAGGAACAAGACAAGGCTGTCCACTCTCTCAGTATCTATTCAATACAGTACTCAAAGTTCTAGCTAGAACAGTAGGACAACTAAAGGAGATCAAGGAGATACAAATTAGAAAGGAAGAAGTCAAAGTATCACTATTTGCAAATGATATATCAGTATACATAAGTGACCCCAAAAATTCTACCAGGGAACTCCTGTAGCTGGTAAACTCCTTTAGTGAAGTGGCTGGAAACAACATTAACTCAAAAAAATCAATAGCCCTCTTATATATAAATGATACATGGGCTGAGAAGTCATGAAACAAAACTCTTCACAATCACCACCAATAATACAAAATGTCTTTATGTGACTCTAACCAAGCAAATGAAAGACCCAAATGACAAGAAATTCAAGTATTTGAAGAAAGAAATTGGAGAAGCTATAAGAAGATGGAAGGATCTCCCATGCTCATGGATCAGCAGGATTAACAGAGTAAAAATGGCCATCTTACCAAAAACAATCTACAGATTCAAAGCAATCCTCATTAAAACCCCAACAAAATTCTTTACAGATCTTGAAA
>CABHPR010093426.1:0-10330 GCA_902168415.1 Peromyscus melanophrys
ATCTGACAGACAGAAGCAGGAATTTTGAAAGACCGTCTTACTCTGTCTTGGCAACATTCAGCAGTCCCTTTTCCTTGTGTCCTGCTTGTCCAGAAAGGACATCATGCATATTGTCAGCAGCTGAGGCAAGGGCAGTTCTTTGCCCAGCAGGCCTTTTTTTTTTTTTTTTTTTTTTGCCAAGAAGAAGACAAACTTCCATATGGAGTGTCTTCGAAGCCCAACATTCTCTTGGGAGTAGACCAGTGCTGCCAGGAGCAATTGTCTTGAGTCAACAGAATTCTAAGTTATCAAAACATTTAAATGTCATATTCTCTAGGTCTATGAAGTGTTTGAAGATTACCTATTCATCTGTATTTCTGTATATCTGGAAAACCTGACTACATGATTATGATTATTACAAGCATGAGTGACTATCAACCTGTAGTTCTTAACAACCTAAATAACTTAAGGACTAAGGCTTCACATTATAAAAGTAAAGAATCTGTAAACAGATGTACAGTGTAAGGATAATGACCTCAAAATTGTGACAATATACAAAATATCTTAATCAGGGGTAGAAATGTATGGTGCAATATGATAAAAAAAATCCTTAATCTGTATCAATACAAAATATCCTAAACAGAAGTAGAACATACATACAGTATAACAAATATAATTTTACATATGTATCAATATACAAAATATTAAAATCAATACACTTGAGTCTATTTAATGGGTAATAGGAATTTACTAAGATATAAATTGAGGAAATACACTCACAAACACAGAACTGAGTAAACAGCTGAAGTTGTCCTCTGTTCTGTCCAGGAGTGAATGTACCTGACCATCTACTTATGCCAAGAAGAAGAATGTGACCCCTCTCCATTTCCTTTTAAGAGGTCATGTAGGAAGGCAAGAAGCACCGCCTCTTTTGGGCGGTATAGCCCAAGGTAAAGCAAATGCCACTGCACTGGTTGCCTCAGGCTCCTGCTGCAGTGACTTTCTCCTCAACGATGGACCTTTAACTGTGAGCTGAAATGATTGGCTCCCTCTTAGGTTGATTTTGTAAAGCAGTTTGTCACAGCAACAAACTAAGATGCCAGCCTTTATCATAGAGAAAGTTTAAGAAACAAATCACCTCTGAAATGGACAAATCAGAATGTAACCATCCCCACAAACTAGAAATCATATCATTCCCTAATTTTTTTTTTTAAAGAAGAGTGATGCAGGGCTGTCTGGTCTGGCTCTGACTCATGAAGGGAAGCCATTTTAACACAGCCCTGGTAAGCATGTACTGTTGTTCGAATTTCTAATGGTCTTATAATAAAAAACCTGAAGCCAGATATCAGGGTGAAAGCTGAAAGATCAGAGAAGCAAAGCAACCACAGCTAACCTCACCTAGCCAAGTCCACGAATCCTCAGACTGAAATCCTCTGCATCTTCACCCGAAAGGGTCTCAGCTGAACTACTTTAGTTCCTGTCTCCTCAGCCTTATATCCCTTTCTCCGCCCTGCTGACACTTCCTGGGATTAAAGGCGTGTGTGCTTCCCAGTACTGACACTGCCTGGCTTTATTCTCAGTGTGGCCTTGAACTCACAGAGATCCAGACAGATCTCTGCCTCCCGAGTGATAGGATTAAGGGTGTGTGCCACCACTGTCTGGCCTCTATGTCTAATCTAGTGGCTGGCTCTGTCCTCTGATCCTGAGGCAAGTTTATTAGGGTACACAATATATCACCACAATGTACATATCCCATTACTCAGTAGTCCCAGAATTGCATATTTGTGTCTGAATCACCTGAAGCCTGTTGTTTTTAAGAGTCAAGAAGTCACTATAATATTGGAGAATTTAAAATGCTATAAAACTAAAGTCACAGAGACCCAAGAAACATGTCGATCTCAACCTCCTCCTCTGTGAGCTGTCAAAATAAGAATGTGCATGTGACCTCAATAGATGTTAAGTTTGAAGGTAATGAAAAAGAAAAGGAGAATACTTCAGAATCTATTTGGGTATATCTTCTTGGGGAAGAAAATCTAGATTATTGAAATAATCATTACAACTTCTAACTCTTTTTGCCTACTGGCCCCAACCTGGTTGAATTAGGATCATATTATACATTACTAAAGCCTAAGATTTTCCTAATAAAACATTTTATTACATATTTACTTATCCTTACATTTAAACTGATGTTTCAATCCTTAATGCACAAATGATAAAGTATGTACAGAAAACATTTATAGTTCTTACTAAACAAGGAGTAAATGTTAGACTGAAAGGACCAAGCAGACCCATAACAGGCTGCTCAGTCTTCTCTCAGAGATCAGGCCTCAATTTCAGTTTCTTGAGACTTGAGCAGCAGTTTCTGGGAGGGCCATGAACAAAAGACATAGTCCTTGCAGGAGCTCCCTTTCTGCACGTACTCTGACTGCTCAAGGTTCAGCCACTTGTTTACTCCCTGGGACCCCCCACCAATTTAGAGCTACATTCATGTGTCAATGTGAATGTGCAAGGCCAACCTGCCTCCATGGCAGCTCAAGGACAGAGCCTGGGCCACTGAGTCAGCCCCTACAGTCAGAATGTGCGAGGCCAGGCAGCTTCCATGGCAGCTCAAGGACAAAGCCTGGGACTTGTCCAGGCCTGCCTCCAAATAATAACTGTAACCCCCAACCAGTAAATTCAAAGGTTATATACCCTCACCCAATCATATGATGCAAGGGCTTGTACCACCTGCTTTTGGTCTTTCCCTTTAAAAAACCCTCATTCAGAGAGCGCAGGGCCATCCTTCTCCACCTGCTCAGTCGGAGTGTTGGACTCGACCAAGCCCAGGCTTGCTTGTTATCAATAAACCCCTGTGTGTTTTGCATTGGATATCGGCTCTGTGGTGGTCTTGTCCGGTGGTCTCACGACGTAGGCACAACAAGAACTTTGAAGCAATAGTTGAGGTTCCGCAGTCTTTTGTACTTTTCTGTTTAACATAGTTTGCATGGATGCTTTGAAAGTTTTTTGATTTAAACAAAATTGTGATAAATCTACCTTCTGACCACAGCGGATTGTATATAGTATTTCAAGTTTTGGTGAGACCTTGCCCAGAAGCAGATGGACTATGACGTCTTTTAGGCATGTGGAAAATTCTGAGAGTAGTCCAATTAAAACGGTCACTGCGAGCATATAATGTAGTGGATGGGACCTTTGGTTGTCTTTAGAGTAGCAGGAGAGCCCTCCTGGGGAGAGAAGAGCCTATGTGGGCCACTATTGTTTGTTATCTGCAGAGCTAGCGTCTGAGCCTGAGGCTACACCTCCAGCCCTTTGTGTTTTTGTAGACAGAGTCTTGTTAAATTGACCAGGCTGGCCTAAAATCTTAAATACTCCTGCTTTAGACTCCAGAGTGCTGGGACTATAGACATGGAACACTACACTCAGTTGGTTATTTTAAGAACTGGATTTTGAATTGAGTTAATTCTAAATAATTATTATAAGATAGATTGTGGGACAAATGATGCCCAACTGAAAAACCATATATAAAACTGTAGTAATCAGGAGTGCATGATTTTTAAAATTTTTATTCAAGATAGTTTTTAAAATAGAGGCTCTATGTTATGTATATAATTCAGGCTGACCTTGAACTCATGATCTGCCTTCCTCACAGGTCAATTGAGAGTTGAGTTTACAAAGCATAGACCAATATAATCAACTGAAGAAAGTTCTTTCTAAAATTTGGGGTTGCTCATGTATCCTTTCAGCAAATTTTTAAGCCAAACATGCAGATTTGTTGAGTCCAAGTTAGGAAGCTGGGATAGACTGAGAAAGAAATTAGAGTTCCACTGAAAACTTATTTCAAAGGAATGATCCTGCCTTCTCCCTAAAAAGATATCAAATTAGAAACCCATAGTGTTTGGAACTTTCTGGCTGATTTCAGTTGATTTGAAATGTGAATTGGATGCATTAGTGCCTTTACACATGACACAGAGACTCAAAAGAAAGTAACTATATACATGCGATTATTCTCTGTTTTATATTTTCAAAGGTCCAGTGATAGACAGCTCAGGGAAAACATGGTGGCTTTACAGTTTGAGAGACTAGGCATGTCCCTGCTTACTACCTTGCCCTCTCTCATCCTCATTGTCTGGATCTCCAGCCAACACATCTACACCCCACATAGACAGGAAAGGCACCCCCCCCTTCTAAGGAGACTTTTCTAGAAGTTATACACAAGACCTAGGCAAAAGTTAATCACATTGCAACTCCAGTTGCCAAGGTATGGCTGACAGGTCTTGCCTGAGTACAAATGGCTCAGCTGGAAACTGCTAGAGAATAAAATAGAGCATTAAGGCGTCTGTTCTTCAGACTTTGTCACTGTGACAGAGTGTATGACGTAAGCAAAATCAGAGAAAAGACATATTTGTCCTCAGGGTTTCTGAGGCTTCAGTTCATCATGGCAGGGAGGGAGGGGAGAGTGGAGAAGCTCACATCATGGTGGCCAGAAAGCGGAGAGGAATGGTGTGCTAGCAGAATTTTTCCTATTGCTTCTTTATTCCATCCAGGGCCCCAGCTCGTGGGTGGTGCTACCCACATTCAGACTGGGTCTTCCTCCCTTCATCAGTTCTCTAGGGAAATACCCTTACAGACACACACTCAGAAATGTGCTTCACTGTCTTATAAGTCCTTCGCAATCCAATCAAACTGATAATCAAGATTAGCCATCACAAGTGTCCAATGTCTTTGCTTGGACCTTCTCCAGGCCTTTTAATGTCTCCCTTCAACTGAAAAAGACTCTAATTCAGTGTGTTAATCCCAAAGAGTCTAGGAGAAAGACCACCGACCCAAATCATCATGGCCAAGTCAATTAAAGCAAGCAACTAATAAAAACAAGCTTTATTTTTTTTTTATTCATGTAAAGGGGCTGCCTCCCCCTAAGATGTGATTCAAGAGGTCAGCATTGGACATGAAGAATATAAATATAGCTCAGGGGAAGGGGGTTTCCAAACAGGGGATTTGGTGAGCAAAATAGTCTGGGTTACAGGAGCAGAAAGTAACCATAACAAGTTAGTCATAATGGCCTCCTAGAACAAAGACATGATTGCAAGGTGGTCATAAAAAGGTAGTCATAACCATAGGTAGTCATAACAACAAGTAGTCATAACAAGGTAGTCATAGGTGGCCATAATAGTCCTTTGAAACAAGACATGGTTGCCATTTCCTGGAACAGGCAGTGCAAAACTATTTGTAGTTAATGTTACAGATGGGGCATAGCCCAGTCCTTGAGAAACAGAGGTTTAACCATAAACAGGAATGAACCTAGTTCATTTTCACTATAAGATGGCTCTTAAGCCTAAGATGAAGGTAGGCTGGCTTACCAAGTGCTTTAAGTGCAGAGGAATCTTGTGAAATGGTGTTAAACCTAAGTACTACTTCCAGGATGCGAAGTTAGGGTTCAGGAAACTAGTAGAACTTACATCTCAAAGTTCTAAGCATAGAGAATATTGGTTCTTCATTCTAACATATTAGTGTTAGAATATTGTATTTGAGGGCTGGAGAGATGGCTCAGTGATTAAGACCAGCACTTACTGATCTTGCCAAAAACAGGGTTGGTTTCCAGCATCCACATCAGGCAGCACACAACCACCTGCAACTTCAGTTTCAGGGGACTGATGCCCTCTTCTGGCCTCTACAGGCACATCCACCCACATGGTGCATATCAGTCCATGAAGGCACAATCACATGCACATAAGAAAAGATGGAAAAAGAGTATTATCTTTGTCCTGCTTCCAGAACATTCAGTTGTCTCAGGGCTGTTGGTTAAATCTATATCTTCCATGTTCCTAACGGTCATTGTTCTGCCTTCAAATTCATCTTGGGAATTCTGACAATAAACTTTCTATTGTTAGTCAATCAGAAATTAAAGCCTGATAAGAATCATCAAAAATATCCCCAACTCGGGGGGAACAATCTGTCAATCAACAAAAACTAGGTTATCAAAATAGAAACAAATGGGTAAAAACTTCTTAAATCTTTCTTCTTTGTATAATCTTTTATTTTTTGAAATTGTAATACAATCACATAACCTTTCCTCTTCCCTTTTCTCCCATCAAGCCCTTCTGCATCCCTTTGCTTTTTTTCGAATTCATGGCCTCTCTTTCTTTATTATATAATCCTAAATACCTAAATACAATTTGCTCAGGCTGTATAAGCTTATTTGTATTTATATGACCTCAGGGCTGACAGCTTGATAACCAGTTTAGGAGGTCCTTCCCTGGAGAAGACTATTTGGAAAACACTTTGAAACCGTTAACTATGTATTAAACACAGGTGCTTTTAAAATGACCAAATTAGAGTTGAAAGTTGGTCATTAGATCCCCCCACACACACACACCGACATCCAGATGAAACAAATCAAGTGTCTCGTTCTCTGTCTGGACATCTGCCTTGTGCTGTTTCTTCTCTATTATGGGGTGAACCTGCTCCTTTGGAGTCCTTGGCAGCAGAATGGTCACCAATCCCAGAAGAAAGAGCCCCATTTTGTAATAATTCTACCAAGAGTCCTAGGATACAATTCTGTTAGGACTGCATTGGCTTGGAACACACTTTATATGTTTGTGTAGATGTCACATGTTATCATATCATACATGCCTCCTATGTATTTGTGGGTATGAGTCATACGTATGCCTTTTTCCTCCACTCAGTGAAGTCATACACACCCTGGGATGACATCAGTGCTTCCAGAGTAACCCAGTTCTCTCAAGTTCACCTCTTGTGTCCTCTGTGCTTCTCCATTACTAACTTGAGTCTTTAGACCTGCGAGACAATGAAGTAGTTCTCGTATCTTTTAGTTTTATCTTAGACTGTACGTTAGTCAGCTTTATTACTACAAGAAACACCCAAGATAATGAAGTTATCAAGAGAGAAAGTGTGTTGTATTTACAATCTTGGATGTTTCGGTACCTGATCAAGGTCGGCTCACCTTGCTGTTTTTGTGCAGCACACTATGGCCAGGAAAAGCTTCAGGAGAAAACAAACATTATAGCTAGGAATTGAAAGGCAGGGAAGAGGAAGAGTGAGATTATATAGTGTCCTTAATACTTGGATCTGCGGAGGACACTTAAGATACAAACTATAGAGACTGTTATTTAAATTATTTATACCATATTTGATATAATTCCTACTTTTACAATCTATATATGTTTCTCTGCCTAACTGCAAAAGTTTAACTTTTAATTTTTGCTTATATATTTTTAATTATTTACTATCATCATCATCATCATCATCATCATCATATGTGTGTGTGTGTGTGTGTGTGTGTGTGTGTGTGTTTGAGTGTGTGTGCCTAAGCACGTCATGGCATATGCATGAACTTGTGGGAGTCAGTTCTCTCCTTCCACCTTTATGTAGTATTGAGCTCAGGTCTTCAGGCTTGCACAAGGGCTTTTATCCACTAAGCTGTTTTATCATTCCTTATACTCGTTTTAAAAAAATCCAATGTTTTCTTACACGTGGTAGGCACTTGATGAATATTTACTCAGTTGAGCCACCTGACTTAATACTGAAAGAGCAAAAAGAATCTTCTTCGAGGCCAGCCTGGGCTACCAAGTGAGTTCCAGGAAAGGCGCAAAGCTACACAGAGAAACCCTGTCTCGAAAAACCAAACCAAAAAAAAAAAAGAAAAAAAGAATCTTCTACACAAGCATGAGCATGCAGAAGCCAAACATGAGCTACAGTTAGAAGATTCTGAGGAAAATGAGTGTCCCCAGACCTTGACATTCACGGTTACAGAACAACTCAGGCCCATAAAACAGGGTAGTGAAAACTCACCCTTAAAAAACATTTATTTTACATGTATGGGTGTTTTGCCTACATGTATGTCTGTGCATCACGCATGTGTAGTGCCTATGGAGGTTGGAAGAGGGTGTCAGACCCTCTGGAACTAGAGTTACAGATGGTTTTGAGCCACCAAATTCGTCAATGGGCCCAGTGAGTCCAGATCTGGCAGGAATGAATTTTGGAGAAGAGTTTCCATGTTTACAAACTAGGTATTGTGACCTGAAGCTATGAGGAAAGATTTTAGAAAATGAGAAAATAGGCTAAAGAGCATCTTTATGGGCCAGGCAGTGGTGGTGCATGCCTCTAATCCCAGCACTTGGTAGGCAGAGGCCAGACTGGTCTACAGAATGAGTTCCAGGACAGCCAGAACTACACAAACCCTGTTTCAAAAAACAAAAACAAAAAAACAAATGAACAAAAATTTAGCATATTTGTGCTAAATATGCTAAAATAGCACCTCAGTCCGAAGCACAATCATACAGTTATCATTATTTTAACATTAAACTGATTTTTAGAAATACTGATATTAGGATATTTATATTATCCATAAAGCTACTTGTATATTCTCTTCTTAAAATTGATTTTAAGTTGTTTAATATAGATTTTGTATTTGTATTACAAATACAAATACAATAATGGAACATACATAGGACACACCTTACCTCCAAGAATGTCTGGGAAGAGAACTAAAATTTTGGAGTAAAAGGTATGAAAATCAGCTTTTTTCCCCTTCTCATTAAAGACCTAACTATATAGTCTAGATTGCTTCAGACTTATTATGAAGCTCAGACTGGCCTTGAGATCCTCATGCCTCAGCCTCCTAAGCACTGAGATTAGAAGGATGGACCACCACCTCAGGATTTTTTTTTAAATTCAGTTTTTAATGATTATATTAAAAGGTAGATCAAATGCCATAAGTGTATATGGCTTTATTTAATATATATGTGTATGTGTATATACACCATATATTAATATATAATGTGGATATATGGTACAGCAGAAAGGAAAGTAATTCTAGAAGTGCAAGCCCTTAAGAAGCCACATATTATGATAACCCTCTCTCATTTCTGTCCCTGACAACATGTTTAAACTATAATTATACCAATTTCAGCAATAGTTGGGTTGATAGAATGCAGAAGCGTCACAGTTAATCCACTTAATACAGATAATTAGATAAATACTTCTCTAAAAATTAGGTTTTGTCCTTTCCTCTGAGTACAAGTTCTCATGTAGCTCAGGTTGGCCTCAAGTTCACTGTGCAGTGATGTAGGTGAGGCTGACTTTAAATTCCTGACCCTCCTGCTTCTACTTCTCAAGTGCTGGGATTACAGGTGTGTTCCACCGTGTGGGACACAGTTTTTTGTGCATGTGTGATTGCCAGTTAAGTACAGAATTTTAATTCCATAGCTTAACAAGAAAGGGTTTTACACACAACATAATGTTTTGGCTTTGGCTTGTCCACATACACAGCTGAACTAGTTAAGTTATGAGGTATAGTCTAACAGGTGTCTGAGGGATTTGTTTTGTTATAGAAGTTTTTGTTCTTAATTTTAAAGTTAGATTTATTTATTTTATATACATGAATGTTTTGCTTTCATGAATGTATGTGCACCATGTAGGTATCTATGCATGTGTAATGTATTGCAAAATCTGAGTCATGGGATCTGATGACCTAAGCTTGAGTTTTGGATTTATTACACCATCTCTGTGACATTACCCAGATTGCATAGAAACTCAAATATCAAACTAAATAAAAATAAATCTCATATATATATATATATCAGTCTATCTATGTGAATAAATGTCATCAACAATCTTTAAATGACATATGTAGGTGCTGAGAACCAAACCTATTTCCTTTGAAAGAACAGCCATTATTGAGCTGTCTCTCCCTTGCTAAGCAGTTTTTATAGATATTAAATATTAGCTCCCATGCTGGAGTCATCATCCACACAGGACAAAATTGGGGCTTTCTTTTTTTTTTTTTTTTTTTTTTTTTTTTTTTTTTTTTTTTTTTTTTTGGTTTTTCGAGACAGGGTTTCTCTGTGTAGCTTTGCGCCTTTCCTAGAACTCACTCTGTAGACCAGGCTGGCCTCGAACTCACAGAGATCCGCCTGCCTCTGCCTCCCGAGTGCTGGGATTAAAGGCATGCGCCACCACCGCCCGGCGGGGCTTTCTTATATAACATAATTCTTTATTGATTCTTTGGGAATTTCAAATCATGTACCTCAATCCTGCTCACCTCCCAGTCCTTCCATATCCTCCCCTCACCCCTGCAGCATCCCTCCCCCCAAAAATCAATTAAAAAAAAAAAACAAAAAACCACCTTGCTGCTACCACCTGTCTCCTCCATCTCTCCAGCACCTCTTCATTCATCCTAGCGGCATTGAGTGCTGTGGTGTGTCAGGCAGTACACCCTTCTGTCCAGTCAGCCCCACCCACAAATGTCCATTGCAATGAGTCATCGGTCTGGTTCAAGGCCTCTGGCACTCCATCACCTCTGGACCCTCATGGAAACTCCTCTCAGGTGTCCTGC
>CABHPR010093430.1:0-18727 GCA_902168415.1 Peromyscus melanophrys
GGAACCCAATGACACATTCTGGCCTCCACAGGAACCAGCACACAGGCGCATATACAAACATGCACATAAATAAAAATAAATAATAACAAAAGAAAATATCCTAACTTAAAACTGCAAGGAAATGAATTTAATCATCAGTAATATGCTCAGAAGGCACATATCTATTCTTAATAATCTGTTCCATGCCTTATTATAATTTTACATAATTCACCTTGAATTTCATAATTTTTGAGGATTTATTATCTATATGTTAATATTTTGTAGACTGTTTATTACTAGTCATTTAATATAAGTGCACACATAATCCTTTAATTATTTAAAAGGAGATTTTAATAGCTGTAAAATGTTCCAACGCCGGGCGTTGGTGGCGCACGCCTTTAATCCCAGCACTCGGGAGGCAGAGTCAGGCAGATCTCTGTGAGTTCGAGGCCAGCCTGGGCTACCAAGTGAGCTCCAGGAAAGGCGCAAAGCTACACAGAGAAACCCTGTCTCGAAAAACAAAACAAACAAAACAAAAGTTCCAAATAAGGTATTATAATTAATTTTTTTGCCATGTTTTCTATAAATTTAAATTTTCATATGTATTTCTTTACATACATTTATTGTGTGTAATTGATTCTTTGAATTAATATCATTATTTGTTTACTTTTTTATTTATTAGTGCTCACAGACTTCATTACAGGACAGTGGCAGCAGAAGCAATCTCAGGTGAACCTCACCCACTTTCCAGCCCAGAACCGGGAACAGGGAAGGCTCATGTCTCAGTAATAGGTATGCTGAGTAAGGATCAGCTAAGAATCAATCAGCATGGCAGACAGGGGCAGGCCCCAGGACAAGAACTACATACAGGAACTGGAGCTTCTGTCCCCAGACCCTCGTGGGCCAGGCGTATTATTCTACCTAGTTGCTCTCCAATATGAATGCACCAATGACTTCCTCCATTGCCATGTGTGGGATGAGCTGTTTCTGTGTCAGAGGACTCTGGCTCACAGAGGCAAAGTGACCCATATGCTGCAGGAGCTCTTCAGTGTCCTTCTGGTAATAGCTGCTACCACTGGATGTGATAGAAGGTTCCCACATTAGCTCAAACAGGATATTCCCACACAAGTAGCCAGGGATAGCTCGCTTCCTTCTCTTCTAGTTCACCTGAGAGAAGAACTCATCCAAGTCCGCCATGTATTTATCATGCTTGGCCTCTATGCAGGCCTGCTGGGCTGGGACATGGCCTTCACATTCCTCCACTACCACACCATCTTGTGGTTCCCTCTCGAGCTATGCAGCAGTGAGCCTGATCAGACAGGAGTGCAGTTCTCTCTCGCAGAGGATTTTCCATTCCTCAGTACTGTTCCAGACTTGCTTCTTGAGCAATGGGAAGGGGACTAGAAATATCTTCTAAGATGTGTCCCTGTCACTTGACCAAATTATAGGCTTGCTGCAGCTTGGCGATGACCTCATCACAATGCTCCATCTCTAGCTGACACTGCTCCTGGAAGAAGTGCACCTTCACGGATTGCCCATCCACTTCTAGGCCTCTCTGGCAGTCAGCAAGTGCTTATTCAGGCTGCTACAGCTTCAGATTGCACAGGCCTCGGTTGGTGTATTACACTGCCGAGGTGGGGACCTTGGTGATGGAGGGGCCATGGCAGACTGCTGTTGCTGCTAGGTGCTTGCAACCCAGGGAGAGCTCCCGGACCTCCTTTTTTTTTTTTTTTCCTTGCCATTTATCACACTGCATGTCATAGCTAAGGTTCTGCACACCACCACCCAGCTCTCACATCCTCCTCAGTGATCGGCCTTGACTTCCTTTTAAATACAATATATGTCAAAGAGTATAAACATATCTGATAATTTTATATTTAACTATGCTCAGTTTCAATTTTATGTCATTTCTGATATCTTATTTTATGCTTTCATTTGTAGAGGCTTCTTTATAATGGACTGTGTATTACTACAGCATTTAAGATTTTGTTTTTTTGAAACAAGGTTTTGCTGTGTAGCACTGGCTGTTTGGACCAGACTGGCCTCAAACTCAGAGATTCCTCTGCCTCTGCCTCAGAGTGCTGGGATTAAGGGTGTGTGGCACCACTGCCTGGCAGCATTCAGGAAATTTAATCTATCCTTTCTCATAGTCACTGACTACACACAAAAGGAATAGCACAAATCTTAAAAGGTCTTATTAATAAAATCAAACCTGAAGCCAGGTATTGGGGTGAATGCTGGAAGATCAGAGAAGCAGAACAAGCCACAGCCACCTCACCTTGCCAATTCCTCAGCTGATCCTGTTTCCTCAGACTGGAAGCCTCTATGTCCTCATATCTGAATGGATCTCAGCTGAACTGCTGCTCTAAAGCCTAAAAGTTTAACCAGGCTCTAGTTTCTGGTTTTCATGCCTTATATACCTTTCTGCTTCCTGCCATTACTTCCTGGGATTAAAGGCTCTTGTTACCATGCCTGGCTGTTTCCAGTGTGGCTTTGAACTCACAGAGATCCAGAAGGATCTCTGCCTTCAGAATGCTAGGATTAAAGGTGTGTGTGCCACCATTTTCTGGCCTCTGTATCTAGTGGCTGTTCTGTTCTCTGATCCCAGATAAGTTTATTAGGGTGCACAATATTTTGGGAAACACAATATCACCACAAAAAGGCAACTATTTTCCTAAGAATTAACCTTATTTCTACTCTGTAGCTTAAGACTATATTCCATTTTTAAAGTTTGGTGCATATAGTTTACTTGTTCCTTAAGATTAAATTGACAACAGCCATCTTTTGTGGATATATAAAAATTTCAGGGTTTTTTTTCAATTATAAAATGCTCTTCTGTAATACTTGAAATATTTATTATACATCCCATAAATTTTTGTCCTTTTCAAAGTCAAATATTGTCTGTCTTTACATTTTAAACACAAAGGTTACAAGTAAGTTAAGTTCTATGCTTTGTAATATATTGGTCTTACTCTTTTTTTTCCTGTAAGTTTGAAATGATACCAAATTACATGTATTGTTCCTTTGTAAATGTGAATAGGGATGATAAAGTTTCCTTGTGATTTTGCTTCTTGTAAAACTAGGTATGGCATGAAATTGGGTGCATGGTAGCCATATCTATAAAAGAGAAAAAACCAATAACATGAGGATAGTGATATGAAAATTTTTTCAGGAGTATCATCTGTGAGTAAGAAGATTGAGAAACAGGTTAAAAAACAATGCAAGTCTCTGTCTCTCTCTTTGTCTCTCTGTCTCTCTGTGTCTCTGTCTCTCTCTCATACACACACACACACACACACACACACACACACACACACACACACACAAAACCAATTCCAGGTAAAAATTTGATGTGATCTAGTTGTTAACTTTGTGTTTCTTTGGCATAGTGTCATATTGATTGTATTGCAGACACTGTGTTTGTCATAGGAATGAAAGCAATTTTTTTTCTTTAAATTTTTGGAGAATTCTTTGTTGTTGCCAAGCAATTACTAAGTTAGATGAACAGGTCTTGATAGTGTTATAATAAGAAAGTCTTTGAAAATACTTCAGAAAATTAGTTCACATGCCCTAACCATAATGAATTCTGTGTCAAGTTGGGTTTTGCAATTACATGTATGCATATTTTCTTTCACTTTTTAAATTGTGAAATTAGAAAATCATCAGTGGCAAATTAGCATGGTACAATCAATAACTAAACTAGCAATTCTTTTTTTAGAACAATGCAAAACCATGATTCAGTATAGTTTATAGCATCTTAGAGTTGACATACAGAATCAAAGACTATTACTGGTATTCATAGACAAGGAGTAACAAAAAGTAAAATTGGATTAATTATTTTTTTAAATTTACTTGTTCTGTGTGTTTAGGAATTTTTGTCTACCTCTGTCTCTGCACTGTGTGTGTGAATATGGAGCTTGATAGGTCAGAAGAGCGTATTGTTCCCACCAGAATTGGAGTTACAGAAGGTTTTAAGCCACAGTGTGGATGCTGGGAAGGGAATCTCTGGGTTCTCTACTAAAGCAGTAAGTAGATCTTACAATGTGGGCCATCTCTCCAGCCCCAAAGTCAAAGAAGCTATCTTTGCATCTATCTTCACCATTAACTCCAGAACTCTTTTATCTTGCAGAATCCAAGCAACACACCTTAAAAATTCTTTCTTTTTGTGTTTTCTTTTGAGAAGAGAGAGAGACACAGACAGAGACAGAGACACAGAGAGAGACACACAGAGAGAATGAAGTTGGGTGGTAAGGGAGGTGGGAAGATAAGGATAAGGGGAAAAACCTGATCCAAATATATTGTTAAAATAAAAAAAAAATTCTTCTCCATTCTCTCTTTCCCCAATGCTGCTACTGAAAATCACTTTTCTATTATGAGTGTCCCTGAACCGGACTACTTCAAACATGGCAGACATGGCTATAAAATACTGGGTGACTTAATCCACATGCATCTATTCTTGATATTATACTTAATACAGTTTCCTTACCATTACCCCTGTTGTGCCCACAACAGGGCATCCTTCCTTTTTACTACTTGTTCTACCATGGCTAGATCATTTTCATTTCTGCCAACATTCTAGGGGTGCTGAATACTTCAAGCCCTTTCCTTCTTTGTTATTTTTAGTTGGCTTCGTTGCTGCTGATGATGTTAGCCACTCTAGTAAATGAGAGGCAGGATCATATAGCTTAGATTTTTCAATTACCTGGTCTTCATGAATGGTATTTGAGATTTTTTTATTGTAACATTTTTTGTGTATTGATATAGCTTTTGAGAAATGGCTAAATCTTTCCTGATTTTTTTTTTCAGATACAGTTGGGTTTTGTTACTGTTGAGTTTTAAGAATATGTTGTATATTCTGGATGGTTATTGAATACATGGTCTTTATTGTATCAAAGTTAAATGATGTAAATATAGCCCATGAAGATGCGAATCTTGTTAAAGGAAATTGTTATGATGATTGAGATATATCCCAGGTTTTCAAAATGAATATCATGCTGAGATTGAGACTGACAAATGATTGTGCATAAGTATGTTATTAAATCCTAAAATCTTTATTTCTTTACTAGAGTTTCTTAGTGCCTTTATTTTCCCAACTCTGTAGACTTTACCGTAACAACAGATTCTTTGGGATCTGTACTTATCTTATGACCCCATAGTTACTCTTCAAACATTTTTATTCAGTAAGTAATTATATGCTAAACATAGAATTTTGCATCGATGGATACCAAAATTAATTTTGATTAAGTAAACACTGAATCTCATACATTCAAATTTTTTCAGAATATGTAAATGGACTAGCTATTTTATATATTAGGGCAGCATAAACCAAAACTGTAAAGAGAGAAAAATGTAATTTCAAATGTAAACCTCAAATGCAAAAGCTAATCTCGCTTGACAGAGTGTCATTTACATTTGTGTTATTGAACTGACAATAGAAGGACTTTTACCTAAGAAAAAAATCTAACTATTGCATAAAATCATAAGAAAATTGGGAAGTTTTGTTGTTGTATTCTCCGGTTTGTGGAAAGCAAAGATAAATGTCATAGAATTCTAAAATACTTCACATAATATCCTGTATAATAAAGATGCTGGACATCATTATGTAGATAATATTCAAACATGAACTTTCTTCTAGGCAAATGTAATACATGATGAAATAAAAACATTCACTTTAGCTATTCAACTTCTGCACATCATCCTGGCATTTGTAATGCTGTCTTTTAACTTGCTTTCCTTGGTTAACCAATTTGATGTTTCCCCAACCACAATTCCTGTCATTTAGCTCAGTATTTACAGTTAGCTTCTTGAATTCATGTGTAAGTATAGGAGTTCAGAGAGTGGAAAGCATCCGTGGTCCCATTCACATAATTGTGGGGAGCCTCACCATTCTCACTTTCATTTCCATGAGATCTCTTCTCCAACTGGACCCTGCAGGATATTTAATTTTTGCACTGAACAGCAGTATAGACCACTGATAAAAGAGGATTCATCCAATTACTATGAGTAAAGTAGCTTTAACTTCCTTTAGATATCCGCTAGCAAGATAGAAAATGACACTTACCGGACACATCAGCAGCACAATAGGGCCTTTATTGATTTTCATATCATGTTCTTCAGTCTGAGATAGCTCTCCAGAGAACACCACTTCCCAGCAGGAAAAAATTGCCTTTTCTATGTTTGAATTCTCAGGTCTATTAATGCATCCCTAGCTGGAGACAGTGTCATTTTCATTCTATTTCTTTGTAGTTGATGTGTCTACACCTTGCTATTGTAGTGCCTAATGGATGCTTGGGTTATAGGTCAAAGTATGAAAACAAAAAAAAAATGAAATTGCTTAGCCTGTGAATCAATAAAAGGAACTCTTAACACTTTTTTCTTGGGCAACCAATGCAGTGTGATGAGTGCATTCAACCTTGTACTAAAACTATAAAAAGAATATTTCTACTTTCAGCATTTATGTACTCAAAATGAAGGTAAGTGATGAATTTTTTTAAATATACTATGTCTAGATCAAGGAAATTAACCAATTTGTGTTTGCCATGTTGATTAAAATATTCTATTTCCAAGAGTTGCCTTATAATGACACTGGAGGTTCTTCTATCACTCTGTAAAAATTCTACTTCAAATAAAAATTTTAAAAATAAAGTCATATTCAATGAGAACAAAGGTTACTTTTAAAACTGACTGTTCTTTTGTTGTTGTATTTTTTTATTTTATAATTTAATTTAATTTTACATATCAGCCACAGATTCCCTTGTCCTCCCCCCTATAATCACACTTGGTTATAGAAACTCCTAGGATTAAAATTATCTTTATGAGGTTATATAGAGTATATTCTTGTTTGAATTGGTATAAAACACTGAAAATAAAAACCATAATGTGTCATTTTCAAGTGAAGTTTAAATATTTTCAACTGCTCTTCAAATTTATTCAAAGGTTTACATTTATTTATATTTTACATGTATGGTTTGATATCCCATTAGTTGGATATTTTCTGCTAAACTTATATGCTTTTATTCATTATGTAAATACATGACACACAGAAATAACTCACAAATAATTATGATGGTACAAGTAGGCCAAAATACTTGGTACAAATTTTCAAGATATTCATGTTAAACACCAAACTAATTTTCTGAAATACACACACACACACACACACACACACACACACACACACACACACACACCAATTTATATATAAGATAGTGTGATTAAAAGCCTGCCAATGCTCCAGAATGAACAGCTGGACAGACCATGGTTTCAAAACAAATTAATCCCTGTCCCCCAAATTTCCCATCAATTAGTTATTTAATTTGTTAGCTATTTCATGATTATATATAATCTAGAGTAATAAAGTTGGTGAATTTTACAAGAATTGAATGTATCTTGTAAAACATATTTAAAAACTACTGTTACTCATGATTTAATTAAAGTGTTACTTTACTAGAAAAGAAATTCTAGCATGCCACTTTTACTACATACTTTGGGGGAAAAGTCATATAAAAATACTTGTGGAAAAAAATAATTATATGGAGAGATTTAATTGCACAACTTGGATAACATTGAATTTATAGGCCATGTTTTCTTTCCTCATTGTGATATATATCACAATGCATTGTTCTGATTGGATGATAAATAAAATACTGATTGGCCAGTAGCCAGGCAGGAAGTATAGGCAGGGTGAGCAGACAAGAAGAATTCTGGGAAGAGGAAGGGTTGAGTCAGGAGTCACCAGCCAGATACAGAGGGAGCAAGAAGTCAAGGCAGAACTGAGAAAAGGTACCAAGCCACATGGCTAAACATAAATAAGAATTATGGGTTAATTTAAGTGTAAGAGCTAGTCAGTGATAAGCCTGAGCTAATGGCTGAGCAATTTTAATTAATATAAGTATCTGAGTGATTATTTTATAAGCAGGCCATGGGACTGTTGTGACCTGGCAGGACCTAAGAAAACCTCCAACTACAAAAAACAAAACTAAACAAACAAATTAAATAAACAGTAAAGTGTAAACAAGTAAATCAGTACTGTATTTCCAGAGCTGATCTGTATTTTTCAGAGCTGATGACAAATAGTTGTTCAAGACCAAAACTTAATGTAGATCAAAATAACCATACATAACAAATAGATTTTGGACAAATGTTACTCAAACTAACACTGGCCAAGTGATTATGAAATTAATTAGAACAGTTTAAAAATCTTTCAACCCTGATACTATTGAATTATCTTTCATGTTTTTTGTTAAAATAAGAAGTGTTCATATTTGAAAATATAAGTGTCATTCAAAATAAATAAGAAGTGTATGAAAGACAAAATACCATGCAAAATTTATGATCATTTAAATAAACATTTCACTATATTTTCTATTCCTAAAACACAGCATAGCCCAGTATGCTACAGACTACTGAAAAACCTGGATTTAGAGGCTAGAGGCAGAAAGATCAGTAGTTTCAGGGCAGCCTGAGTTATGTAAGTTCAAGAATAGTCTTGTCTACTTAGAAAATCACTCTCTGTAACCAAAATACAGACAAAAAAAATATGCATCATCATATACAGATGCACCTCTAGAGTACTGGATAACCACATTATTATAGTTTTTTGTTTACCATTATTTTAATTGTGAACTACTCGTGTGGCTTTAATTCTGACCCCATTTAAATAATATTTTTTTAAATAATGGAATCACAAATCTTTGAACATTTCTACTCTGCCTCTTATATTTTATGTATGAAATTTTTGCCAAACTTAAAACATACATTATATAATTATAAATGCACTTATATACATAGCAACAATAGAGAAAATGTTTCAGATACTGGACATAGTCTTTATTTTATTTTATGTATTTGTTCATTTTTAAGCTTGGTCTCCCAAGTACAAGACATTTTATAAAAAGACACAGTGAAACATAAACTTGGCTCTTAGGGAATACTTATTATAACAAAATGAATTACATAATGAAATGAATAAATGAGTATATAAAAATGTAACTGATTTAGTAGTAAATAATACTTAGCTATAGCCCTGGGGACCCTAAGTTTCATTCTAAAATTAGCAACAAACTCTTATGTGGCAGTTAAAAAGAAATAAACCTTCATTGTCTCAAAGTCATTGAAAAGATCTGTGCGTAAAGACTGTACATTCTCCATACACATTTTTCTTTTCTTTTTGGAACGAAGAGATATGGTTAGTTCAGAACATGTAGCTCATACAGTCTAAGATCTTAAATATTATTTATTATTCATAATATTTTGGTTGCAATATGTGTATAGGTTTTAATTTCTTCATAAGATTATTATTTAAGTTATTTATTAAGTTATATTATTTATTGTTCTTAGTAAGTTTGCAGATAATGTAATCTTGAATTTTTTCCATATCTTTCCATTAAAATCTACAATTATACTGTACAATATGTTATGCTTCTAGAAACAATAATTTCTTCCAGAAACAGAATTATGGAATACACACATGTACATATATGTTTGCATATACAGCTGCTACATGTGCACATACTTGCTCCCACATTTGTGTGTACATAGAATAAATTTACTTCTATCCCACACTCATATTGTTACTTAAACTGCTTTATTTAGTATAAAAGATGTGGAAATAATTCTACTGCAATATTCAAAGCAGCTTTTTGAAGGTGACCACATACAGGACTGTATTAAATATCATACCTGAAATATTGATTTCTTTAAAATAAAGAAGCCAGAGTATAACCACAACAACCAATATTTCTTATACTATAATGTCCTAAAGCTCCTTGGAACTGCGTAAACCATAATCTTTACCAAATCTGACCCTTTAACCTTAGAACTGATCATGAGCCAAAATAAATTTCTTCATTTTAATATAAAATCTCCTTTTGTGTTACTAGCAATAAAAACACATTAAGGAATATTACCTATAAAATAAACATATTTCTCTCAGGAATATTTAAATTAATGTGTAAATAAAAATGAATATTATAATTAATGTAAAGATTAAATAAAGCTTCTCAGGGGATGGAGTGATAGCTCAGTCAGTAAGGTATTTATTTCCTTTGCATACAAACAGTCCAGATTTTGACCTTCAGAATACACATTTTTAAAAATGGCCATAATATTACAAGAATATCCACTAATTTAATAGAATTTCAGAAGATTTCAATTTTAGTTCACACATCATGTTTTTCCATTTTAAAAAAACAACTGAGTATTTTGATATGTATCTAATTTTAATTTTACTAATAATGCTAGAACAACACAAGCCAAGTACTTTTATGAATCTGAGACATTTTAAAAATAGGAGTCATTATACAGTTCTAAGTTATTTGTCAAAACTAGAAATTCGCAGCTGTCATTTACGGAATATCCGTTATACTGCAGATTGTCTGCTGTATTGACAGGAAGTAACTACATACTGACCACTGCATAGGTGATGATGAAGGTAATCTTTAGGTCAATGAAAGGAAGAAATTAGTGTTTTTCTTTACTTTGTAAATGAGATGAGAAGCTTAATGTCATCAAGGTAGACTGATGCCACTTCAATATCCCAGGAAAACTGTCTAAGGTAGAAATAGTGCAAAAATTCATAAAATAATACACATTTATGTTATATTTAAACACGCACACAAAGTTGTAGGAGATAAACATGCATTTTATGATGAACACATTATTGTATTATTTTAAGACAATTAGTTATTTCTATAGAATAAATACTCAGAAATATGATGGTTGGATCATATGGAGACTTTACTTTTAATTTTTTGGAAGAACTTCCATATGTTTTAAATTTAATGGATGCAAAATATTTTATTTTTATCAAAATAATTCATGCAAAACAAGAATTTTGGCTATTTAAATATTAGAGTGTGAATATTCTTAAAAGTAAATTTGTAGCAAAAATTTTTAGGAGGTCTTATTAATAAAACAGACCCAGAGCCAGGTATTGGGGTATATGCTGAAAGATCAGAGAAACAGAGCAAGCCACAGCTAACCTCACCCCACCAACTTCTCAGCCGATCCTGTTTCCTCAGACTGGAAGCCTCTGTGTCCTCATCTGAATGCATCTCAGCTGAACTACTGCTAAAAGCCTAAAAGCTTAACAGGCTCTAGTTCCTAGTCCTCTTGCCTTATATACCTTTCTGCTTCCTGCCATCACTTCCTGGGATTAAAGGTATATGTCACTATGTCTGGCTGTTTCCAGTGTGGCTTTGAACTCACAGAGATCCAGAAGGATCTCTGCCTCCAGAATGGTAGGATATAAAGGCGTGTGTGCCACCATTTTCTGGCCTCTGTGTCTATCTTGCGGTTGTTCTGTTCTCTGACCCCAGATAAGTTTATTAATGTTCACAATATATTGGGGAACACAATATCATCACATAAATTTAAAATATAATTTTGAAAATTCCAATGATTCTTGAAAGTATTTATGTAATGAATATCAAAGAGTAACATACCAGGACTTTAAAAACACTGAAAACTGTTTTTTATTGCTCTCTATTTTATAATTCTAAACTGTACCATTGTTGATGAGTAACAATTTTTTTCTCTTTATTTTAAATTTTTCCACAGTTCCCCCCTCACCCCCCCTCCTCCCGCACTCCACACCCACCCATCCCACTACTCAGAGAGGGTTAGACTTTCTATGGGGAGTCAACAAAGTCTGGTATATCAAGTTGAGGCAGGACCAAGCTTCTCCCCACTGCATCAAGGCTGAGCGAGGTATCCTACCATAGGGAGTGGGCTATGAAAAGCCAGTTCATGCACTAGGGATAAATCCTGGTCTAATATCCAAGCTAAAATCCACAACCTCAGAGAAGCTAGATAACATAGAGGACCCTAAGAGGGACATGCAGGGATAACAATTATTTTTTAAAAATAAAATATAAAATACAATTAGTATCCATTAAATAAGGTTTATAACAAACCCAAACTCAGAGTACTTTTCTCACTTGCTATATAAGAACAGGCCAGGTCACTGTGATTAACAGGACTTTGTATGTATTTTGTAATAGGCAACACTGTTTATGACAGATTCTTTGAAGTGTAAAAATTTCTGATGTTCAGGAGAGACCATTACCCTTTTCTGACTATGAATTAACTGAAATCTTACCCAATATGACAATTTCCCATGAGATTATTGGATTCAAGTGAACTCGGTCTATTACATTTCCATCATGTCCTGTCATGGTTGGGTCCAGTTTGCTTTCAGAGATAAACATCATGACCAGTAGCAACTTTGCGAAGAACTACTTATTTGAGCTTACAGATTAAATCTCTCTCTGTCGGCCACTAAAGACGTAACCTAAATGCATGTCTGAAGTAGATTCTAAAGAAATGGAGGTTACAGGCTTGTTTCCAGGTCTTATTCAGTTACCTTTCTCATACAGACCAGGCCCACCTGCTCAAGAATTGCGCCTCGCCACTTTGAGCCCTCTGACGTCAAGGGGCAGTCAAGAAAATGTCTCACAGACATGCCCACAAGCCAATTTGACATGGAAAACTCCACAGTTCTGATACACTCTCCTAACTAAACCTAACGCTGACAGTTTGTAATAACATACACAGTATTGCAAACATCTATGAAAAATTATGTTTTTTGTCGGGCAGTGGTTGTGCACGCCTTTAATTCCAGCACTCGGGAGGCAGAGCCAGGCAGATCTCTGTGAGTTCGAGGCCAGTGTGGTCCACAGAGTGAGTAACAGGACAGGCACCAAAACTATACAGAGAAACCCTGTCTCAAAAAAACCAAAATAAATAAATAAGTAAAACACCTCCTTAAAAAACATTTAAAAAATTATGTTTTCATATTTCATGTTTTACATGTCTTGTCCTAGTAAAATATTAAAATTTAAGATGTAGTCTGATGCTGTAGGTGCAAGAGATTATATACAAGCTTTCTTATAAACTGAGTGAAGTGGGATTTCATAGCTTTATTGTAAACCTCCACGTGGGATTATATAAACTCTGTAATATACGTGTCTAGGTATATAGGCATATTGTGTACTCTCAGATTGTAAAACTGTCTGGAGTAACTGGTTCATAATAAACTATTTCCTCCTGTTAGTAAATGCTACAAGAACTTAGTCTGCTTTCTAACAATACTATGTTAGTAAATTAGCAGTAGAAAAGGCTTGTTTCTGTTTTTCTTTCTTTTTTATTGAGATTATGATATAATCATGTGGCAATACATAGATTAATAGCTATGGGCTAATTAAAGATATAAGAGTTAGCTAGCAAAAGGTTTGAGCCATGACCATGCAGTTATAATGAATATAAGCCTCTGTGTGTTTACTTGGGGGACGCAAGTGGGAGAGATTTGTTCCCACTGCCAGGAGGCTGGGACACAGAAAATCTTCTGACTATATAATCACAACATTTCTCCCTTCTTTTTTCAGGCTCCAAATCCTCCACCATGTGTTGCTTTGCTCTCCTTCAAATCCATGGCCTCTTTCATCATTATATTCTTCAATTTAAACTGCTCAGTCAGTATAAACTTATATGTATGTTTTCAAGGATGATCATTAAGCACTAGACAACTAAATTAGTGTGCTCTTCCCTGGGGAAGACCATCTCTCCTGCTCCCAGCTTTCCTTGTTTGCCTAGAGTTATTTGTTTACCAATGGTTTAAAGAAAAAAAATAGTTTGCCTGACAAAAGAGAAATGGAGTGGTAAAGATAATCAAGAATTGGTAAAGATCAATTTATACTTTTACATTTCTGAATAGTCAGCGAACATAATAATAGAGTTCAGAAAATTTAAGACAAAAAGAAGAAAATGCTTAAAGAGATTTTAAGAAATGAATAAAATGCAGAAAGAAAATTTCATTTCCAATTCTAAAGGTGTACAGAAAAGCAAGTCATGAAGAAAATTTCCTTACATTCTGTTTATAATCTTTCTACAAGAATGAGATATGAAAACACATGCACCCTACACGGTTACTTTAGGAAAATTTTGTTATTTGGAAATAAGAAAAGCAAAACTAATAAAGGCATTAATTTATCAATGCTTTTTGTTCATCAATAGTTTGAATTCTTGTACTACATCAACTCACTTTGAAAAGTTTCAACATAGAAGGCAAGATTTTTAAGATAAAACAATTTCTATGCAGAAGACACAGAACACATACTGTGTTTCTAGAGGAGAACAAATACAGCCCCCATGTCTTTAGTGCCATAATAGTGTGTAAGAAAAAGTCAGTAACTATGAACAAGGAAAAAGCTTTCACAAAATTGTGACACATCGTTGCCTTGATAATGGAATTTACAGCCTTTGTAGGTAGGTACAAAATTTTATTGTCTATTTAGTACCTCACTTGCTGTATTTTACTTTAGCAAATGTAATGCAATACAGAATCATAGTGCATCAGAGACAAATTATACTGCATATCATAACTCGAAAGAATGTTTGCTTTGAATTTTCGGTGGAAGTAATGCAAGCACTTAAACCAGAATTATCAATTAATTTATACACACATGTTTATGTATATTCTATACACGTAATATGGAAACTACCTCAATGATCAGCAAGCCTCCGACTGTAGAAATAGTTTTACAGTAGAAAGACCCAGTACAGTGGGAAGAGTCGTGGATGGGAGGTGGAAATACACAAGTGGATTAACAGCAGAGGTCAGGGAAATATTACTTTCATTTTGCTGCATGATACTTTGAAAACCTGTAAATTTTATCCTATAAAATTAAGCCAATGATTTAAAATAGTTATAAGGTATGATTAAGTCATAATCTCTAAAGTGTTATGAACCAGCTATTTTCATGAGCCTGTTTCAACCATTTCAGTTCATTAAATATAAGTCTTAACATATTCAATATCTAATTATAATCAAAGATCCTGATCTTACAAATCTCTGCAGGGTAGGATATTATTATTTTCTCCTTTGCTCATCTGAGAACAGCCTTTTCTTGTTGTGGTCTTGGTTTTCTTTTGCGTTCATATTTCCACTTATGCTGCCACAAAATTTATTGCACCTGTCTCGGCTACATATGCTCTGTGCAATCTGTGTGTCTTATTGCCAACTATGCTGAATGGTATATAAGTCATTAATATAAATATTGAATAAGACTTCATTTAGGACATATGCTTAGATGCTTTCTTCTTAAGATACTAAAGAAAGGCATGCCACATGTCTTTGATCCCAGCACTCGGGAGGCAGAAGTAGGTGGATCTCTGTGAGTTCGAGACCAGCTTGGACTACACAGTGAGTTCCAGGACAGCCAGGGCTACACAGAGAAACCCTGTCTTGAAAAACCAAAAAAAATAAAAGATATTAAATATTAACCTATGAACTGGTTACAGTCTACAAACTAACAAAAGATACAAATACATTATAAATTTATAGTTCTTTGTTTTTGTCAAGAACACACACACACACACACACACACACACACACACACACACAAACACAAACCCACAGAAACAGAGACAGGATCTCTCTATATATACACATAGCCATCATCAATACCAAACAAATAAGCAAATAAAGTCACTATTTATAACCAAGCATTATGTGCGCGCACATGCATGTTCGTGTGGTGTGTGCATAGATGTAAAATCTGTCACCCTGACACTAGCTGTTAGACAGATAATTCACTCCCACATCAAGGCTAGAAGAGCAATCACTGAAAATTTTAATTGGAAAAGAATTGTATATTGTTATCTCAAATATTACTGACTATACCTGTATTTTCAGATGCCAAAATCAAGATAGATTAGTTGCTAAAGATGACTCCATTGAGTGCCAATTCTGTTAGTCTCCACGGGACATTTAACTTTAATGTCAGCATTGTCAGGACTTATGCAGATGTGAGGAAATCAGTAAGATTTGTGTCAGAGGATCACTGTCTTTTCTCCCATTTAAGTGCACTATAAATGCAGTTGTCTATTATAAACTCCAAGATTCTCTCTGTCTCTGTCTCTGTCTCTGTTTCTGTCTCTGTCTCTCTCTCTCACCAAAAAAAGAAAGATCTAGAAGTAAATTCAAGATTAGATAATTTTAAGAATGAACTGCTAGGCTGCTAATATTTACAATAAATTAATCTCTATTGTGTTTATATTAAGGCAGTAACTATGTATATAGTTATATATACAAATATATGAGAGAGATATCTTGAAATTATTTTAGTTTAAATAATTTTAAGAAGGGACTGTTATTTACAATAAGTTAATATCTATTGTGATTATATTAAGGCAGCTACTATTCTACTGCTTTGTACAAAACAATGGGAAGATATTATAACCCATAAAATCTGATGTTGGAATTATTCAGATGTCTACCTTTAGTCCTTTGTTCTCGAACTCACATGGAAAACATGCGCTGAATGAACAAGAACATTCTGCACAATATAGTGTGATTAAATTGGAAACTATTGTGTACTTATTTAATGATATCTAGTTGTGATTAAGAACTAATGGAGACTTTCCACACTTGTCTGGGAATCAAGGCTCAGAGAACTTTGCTGAGGAGGAGGAGGAGGAGGAGGGAAGATTGTAAGTGACAATGAGGAAAGAAGACACTAAGGAGTCAAGGCCTTCTAAACACAACCGGTCTGATGCACCTGTTGCATGGTGCATATGGACTCACAGCAGCACGCACAAGGCCTGCACTGGTCTGAGGTAGATGCAATCCCAACACTGAGAGAAGTGCCCTCACATGCCCTCCCCCCTGATGGAGAAGATATCTTCAACTGATAACTGCTCCCAAAGGAAGAGCAAGATTGCGCCAACAAAGTCTCAGTGGGTTCACAAACCACTCTTACGGTCGGTCAGGCTCCATGCCCCTTAGTAGAAAGCCAACACAAAATGAATGCAATGGTATTTGTGGAGGTTTCTTCATCTCATAATGCTTTGTCTGGGCTTTTTCTTATCTATTATGCTTTCCAGTTTTGTGGTTTTATGCAATTCCAGTGTGTGAAAACGTGTGAGCCTCTCCGTCTGTATGTGTTTCTTATGATTTTCCTTTGGTGCTTTTCTATTTGTTTGTGTTTTGTCCTGTTCAGATTGGTTTGTTTTTATTTTTACCTTATTTTGTTTTTATTATTATTTTTATTCTTTTCTTTTTTATACCCATTTTCTTCATGTTATATAATTTTTTTTTTAAATTTTATTTCTTTATTTTACCTCCCGGCCACAATTCCCCATCCCTGCTTTCCTCCCAGTCACTGCCCTCAACGCCACCCCTCGGTTCCCACCCTCAAACCATTCCTGCTCCAGTTTTGTTCAGAACAGGGCAGGTCTCCTATGAATATCAACAAAACATGACATATCAAGTTACAGTAAGACTAAGCACCTCCCCAGGTATTGAGGCTGGACTAGGTGACTCAGTGCAGAGTAGTAGGGTGTCAAAAGCCAGTAAAAGAGTTGGAGATAGCTCCTGTTCCCACTGTTAGGAGTCCCACAAGAGGGTCAAGCTACACAACTATAATGTATATGCGGAGTACCTAGGTCAGTCCCATGCAGGCTCACTGGTTGTCGGTTCAGATGAGACCCTATGAGTCTATGTTGATTGATTCTATGAGTTTTCTTGTGGTGTCCTTGACCCCTCTGGCTCCTACAATTCTTTCTCTGCCTCATCTGCAGGATTCCCCAAGCTCCACCTAATATTTGGCCTTGGATCTGCATCTGTTTCTATCAGTTGCTGGATGAAGTCTCACTGATGCCAGTTAGGCTAGGCATCAATCTATGGGTATAGCAGAATATTGTTAGGCATCATTACATTGACATTTTCCCCCTTCAGTTATGTTTGGTTCTATCCTAGGTCTCTGAATCATACAGTATGTGGGTCCTGGTGCTATAGGAAGAGTCATGGGTGGACTTACTCTCCTGGCATGAGTTTTAGGCTAGACCCTCAATCTCTAGGCCACACTAACCCCAGCACATCTCATAGGTATTAAAAATTTCCCATGCTCATGGATCAGTAGGATTAACACAATAAAAATGGTCATCTTACCAAAAGCAATCTCCAGATTCAATTCAATCCCCATTAAAATTAAAATACAATTCTTTCCAGACCTTGAAAGAACAACACTCAACATTATCTGGAAAAGCAAAAATACCCAGGAGAGCTAAAAAAAATATAAATATCCTGTACAATAAAAGAACTTCCAGAGGTATCACCATCCCTAATTACAAGCTCTATTACAGAGCTATAGTAATAAAAACTGCATGTTATTGGCATAAAAACAGACAGGTGGATCAATGTAATTGAATTGAAGACCCAGATATAAATCCACACACCTATGGACACCTGATTTTCAACAGAGAAGCCAAAATTATATGAAGGAAAAAAGAAAGCACCTTCAACAAATGGTGCTAGTCTAACTGGATCTTAGCATATAGAAGAATGCAAATAGATCACCCTGCAAAAAATTCAAGTCCAAGTGGATCAAGGACCTCAATATAAACCCATATATACTGAACTCAATAGAAAAGAAAGTGGGAAGTAGCCTTGAAAGTAATGGCACAGGAGACAACTACCTGTTTGGCTTTAAAAGAGTGTGAAATGTTGGCGAGAAGGAGGAGGGTTTATGTGAGCAAGAGTTGTTGGGACCAGGGATGGATGGAATACAGAGACAAGTGGCCAAACGAATGGAAACACATGAACTGTGAACCAATGGCTGAGGGGCCCCCAACTGGATCAGGCCCTCGGAATGGGTGAGACAGTTGATTGGCTTGATCTGTTTAGGAGGCATCCAGGCAGTTGGACCGGGTCCTGTGCTCAGTGCATGAATTGGCTGTTTGAAACCTG
>CABHPR010093432.1:0-19780 GCA_902168415.1 Peromyscus melanophrys
ACAAATTAAAAGAAAAGTCTATTAACAGTTGTATCATGTGAATTCCACACAAGAATGCCATGAACATTAAGCTAGATTCTTCCTAAGTTCTTTAGTATCAAGTTGTTTTTTCTTTATCTCATCAATAGAACATACATAGTTTTCAAAAAAATTTATAGTTTTAATAGATTGAAATAAAAAAGAAGATATGAGATTGATCTAAAACACTGGTAAGAGAATATTTTCTTTGTTGCTATGCAGAATTTTATACCCTTGGCAATGGTCCAGGTTATGTTCAATAGCATAAATAACAAATAGTTGTTCTTTAAATTTTCTGGTCAGATCTGTCAGTTATTTTGAATGTACAATTAAAGGAAAATATCTTTAAAATTTGTAATTAAAACTTTAATCATAAAGATCATAGAATTAAAAAACATCATGCACCAAAATTAACCAGACCCAAAGTCTATAATCTCCATGAACCTCTGGGACTTTAGAACAGCCATTCTAAAGGTGTTTCAATGAGAAGATTTTACACTTTGACTATGGAGTGTACTTTTAAGCATTTAAGTACTGCTCCAGATGAAAAATCCATAACAAACTTAGAACTGGAAAAAATAGCTTTATATCCTCAATTTCATATTTTGAGATTATAATTTAATTGCATTTCTCCCTTTCCTTTTCTTCCCCTCCCATACCGTTCACATACACACCTCTGTGCTCTCATGCAAATTCATGATGTCTTTTCTCACTAACTATTATTGTATGTATGGATGGATAGATTATATATAGATATAGGCATATATGATATAGATAGAGATATAGTTAGATTATATCTATATATCTATCATATGGATGGATATATATTCCTAAATATATCCTGTTGAGTCTCTATAATGTTACCTGTAGGTATGTTTTCAGCAATGACCATTTTGCAATGGACAACTATTTGGCATGCTCCTCTCTGGGGAAGTCCACTTCTCCTGCTCCCAATTCTCCTTGGTTGTCTATAATTCTTGTTGTAGAGTTGGGGCTTCATGGACTTTTCTCCAACCAGTGTGGGATGTTCATTGTTGTCATCCTTACTCAGCTCACATTCAGGCAGTCATGTTGGTGAGACTCTGATGTTACTAGGAGACACAGTCTCACAGCAAACTCCCTGACCCTCTGGCTCTTGCTGTCTTTCTGCCCCCCTTTTCTCACTATTCCCTGTGCCTTAGTTGTGGTAGGATTTTGCAGATGTATCTATTGGGACTAGGTTCCACAGCTCTGCGTTTTGATTGGTTTGTTTTCTTTGTAGTGATCTCCATCTGTTTCAATGAGAAGTTTCCTTGATGAGAGATGAAGACTACTTATCTGTGGTTAATGGACAAATATTTATAGATTGTTTTTAGAAATTATACTGGTTTGGTAAGTTTATGGTTGTAGATTCTTCTTCAATAAACATGATTCCACAATTGCTGAATAGTTAACTATATTTCCAGTACTAGACGTGGTATCCTTCCTGTTGAGTGAGTCCGAAGTCCATTAGAGGGATATTGATTATGGCCAAGGCATGCATGTCACTACTACACACAGGGCTACTTGTGTGATGCTGGTCATCGTTGTGGTTTATAGGCATTGTAGCTGGATAGGGCTGCTGGTTGTCTCCCTCCTTTCAAGTTTCAATGCCTCATTCTGGTACCAAGAAAGTTAATCCTCAGGGAAGGTACATTCAGATTATTTCCCTCTAAGGGATCTCCGGGCCCTGTTTCTGAAGTGCATGGTGTTGTTGCAATAGGAACTTACTTTCTACTTCTGGGGGTATCCAAGGTCAATAGCAATAGGGTATCTCAAGTCTGGTATTGGGGTTTTTGTTAGGTGGCCTTTATACGTGGAATTCCTGAATTATAAGATTTTTGTTTGTTTGTTTTGTTTTGTTTTTAGGTAGAGTTAGTAGTATGATTCCTTGTGTTTTTTTTTTTTTTCCAGCTTTCTGTACTGCTACTTTATCTATCTCACTCCTCTTTGGTCCCCTTCCCAATGGACCTCCCCTGTCCCATTCCCCTGATCAGATGCTTGTACTTTGATATTCCCTTCTCTGTTGCTTCCCAACCCCCCATCCTGGCAGTGGTCCTGATTTATTTTCCTGGTTTCTGTAGTTACTACAAGTTATATATTCACATCTGTTTCCTGAGTTCAGTACTTCCTCATCACGTCCTTCCTCAACAACTAATGTTCACTTCCTCTTATTCTATGTTCTCCTTGTTAAATATACTCAAATATAGATTTGTTTACATACATACATACATCGTGCGCACACACAAACACACACACACACACACACACACACACACAGCTAAGCTCCTTATATGATGGAGAATATGTAGGGTTTTTTTTCCTGAGATTATGTGACAATGCTCATTTTTATATATTCAGAGTGCATTCACTTTTTTCTTTCAAATTTTACTTTAGAGCTGAAAGTATCCCATTTTATATACATATGCCAAATATTCTTCATCCACTCATTTGTTGATGGAAAACTAGTTTCCTTGCTACAGGGCATAAAGTACCGATAAGCATAGTTATTTTATAATTTACCTCTTTTTAATCATATTTTACTTACTCTAAATATGAATATATTTTGGTTTCCTGTATTTGGAAGTTTTTTTGTGTCCCACCTGGCCCATGGTCGGGACAAATCTCTCACCCACAGTCCTACGGCTTTTTATAAAATAATCACACAGAGGCTTAATATTAATTATAACTATTCGGCCGTTTGCTCAGGCTTATTACTGACTAGCTCTTACACTTAAATTAACCCATAATTCTTATCTGTGTTTAGCCATGTGGCTTGATAACTTTTATCAGTTCTGCCTTGTCATCTTGCTTCCTCTGTGTCTGACTGGTGACTCCTGATCTCCTCTTCCTCTTCCCAGAATTCTCCTTGTCTGCTTGCTCCGCCTATACTTCCTGCCTGGCTACTGACCAATCAGCGTTTTATTAAACTAGTGTACAAGGGCATTATCCCACCCTAGTTTCCAGTAAAGGATGATTGTTACTCCCTGACATAGAATCAAAATAAGGATAAGGAATGAGGTACCTAATGTGTCCTCACAGAGATAGGTTTGAAAACACTTATCAAGACCCTTTCTCTAAATAAATAAATAAAGGAAGGAAGAACAGAATAAAAGAAAGGAAATAAAAATAATTATCAGAAAAATACAAGAAGTAGATGACTGTTTGGACTTCTCTCCCTAGAAAATCAAACATTTGAAATTAAAATTTGCATGTAATTTTGACCTGTCATAATGTTCAAAGTGACTGTCAATTGCCTGTGACTGACAGCTTCCCTTCACAGACTCAAAAGCTGGCCAGTAGATGAGCTACAGAGTCAGTGCTTGGAAACTGGTTTAATCATTCTTTGCTATAGTATGGATTATCTCATGCCTTTTGCACAACTCTTTCTCTTTGGAAACCAACCTTAGTAAAGTTTCTATTGTCCAAAGTTTAAAAAGCACACATTGACAGTTAAAAGACCACATAGCCCTTTGTGGGCTTACAAGTAATAGAAAATTTAAGACAATGACCATCTGGAACAGAAGTTTTCAAATCAATGCAAAAATAACTGACAAATGAATAAAGTGACATCCAAAAAATATTTAAAGAAATAACACTGCACCTGTGAAAGTCTAAGTATATAATTTAATATGATCATGTGGAAAAGTGAAGTTTAAATAGACATTCCCTGCTGTAAAATGTGACTATAAGTAAGGAAAGAGTACACACCCACAGTCCTGTCTGATGTTTCCTGTGTATGTGCATAAGTGCCACACAATAACCCCTCCTTGTAAAGAATTGTATTTTTTATCCCATTTGCAATATCTCAAACTAATTACACAATCTCTTTGGGAATGTTCTAGAAAATTCTTTAGTATTGGTGCTTTAAACCCTTGTCTTTCATAAAAGCTTCTGTCAGGCAGTATGTATGTATGTTTGAAATTAGCAGTTTTCTGGTTGTAACCTTGACATTGACTGTAACTGAGGAGCTTAGTGCCGGTGTGTTCTTAAGTATTACCTGTCACCTGAAATATGACAGTGCTGTAACTGCAAGACCGTGGGGAGGCCTGTGAGTTGGCGCTGCCATCTGACTGCTTCAACACTGCCTGACAATCTTCTTCATGCCTAGACCCTGAGGTAATTAACCCGGCCCTGAGGTGATGAACCCAGCCCTGCAGGCTCTTCCTCGCCCCGTTTACACACTTGTTGTGTTGCAGGTTGTTTGCTCATAGCTGCTCTTCCCTCAGACTTACCAAACCTTAGAAAATGGTCCCATTGTTTTCTGTGATAACTGGTACTTGTGTGTGTAACTTCCTAGATATATTTTCATTGCTTTTCTGGAAATTAAAATCTATTTCTAATGTTGTGCTTTTAATCTTGTTTCCTGCAAATGCATTCTATAACATGGAGAATGATTTCCCTGGACTGTACGCCCTTGGTTTGACAGTTGTATCATATAGGTTATGTATCATGCAGTCAAGCAATGATAAAATGGGAGCCAAAGTTAAAGACCAAATTTAAATCATCAGGGCAACGCTAATGTTACAAAGGACATAGCCAAGAAATAAAGCAGTCAGGTACTGCTTACTTTGAGATAAGAGTTATTGATTTGGAATTAGTACTGTGTAGATTTTGCAAAATTAGTTTGTAAATTCTGAGAAACTCTTTGTAAATAAGGCATAATAACTCAGGAGATCTTAGGTACAGTATCACACCCTTTCATATGAGGAGGTATAAAAATTCAATTTAGTATTAGCAAGCTGTTGTATTTGCTAAATTTGCATATAGCTTCTTTGAATAGTTAATGGAATTTGTGGAGCACACATCTGGTTTTATATATAAACGTACGCTTATGTGTTTACACCACAGGAAACATTCTAATGCTGTTTCCTTGCCTATTTTAAGATTTAAGGATGACACCCTGTAACAACAGGTTCTCCAGAGTTATCTGTTAGACAGCATTATTTAGCCAAAGATTTGTTTGACAAAGGGACATTTAGAAACAAAGACACCAAAACACAGGAATAGCACTTTAATTAGTAAAGAATAGATAGCCATTGTAAGTGATAAGATGAAAAGGAGACTTTACCTCCTCCTAATAAGCTTGCTGTGGGAGGGGTGAGCAGGAATGTGGTTTAGATGCTTTCTCTTCAGGGCACCATGGCAGGCGAGGCTCAAGTCCTCCTTCAGATGAGGTGGCTCAAGAAATCCCCTTATCATCAGGCATCTGAAGGACAGACCAGAGTGTTTTTTGCTTCTTTGTTACACAACAATACAAATATGTTTCCTTTTTACCAGATATAGAAATGATACAGGTTTATTGCAATAATATGAAAAGTATTAAAATGTATAAAGATTTTCCAAGGTTCTTTGTATTTTTTCATTCTTTATCTCTTCATTTATACATCTTTGCCCTAATTTCTCAAAAAGTATAGCATATTTCCCTGTATGACTATTTATCAAATATGCGATATTAATGGTGTGACAATATTTCATCAAATCAATTATTTTTTAAAATAGTTTAAACTGTGTATTAGAAGGTCAAATTGACATAAAATATTAATTAATTGCAACCTTAATAAAATGAATAAAATTATCTTTATCATCAATATATTTATGTGATTTGTATTGAGTAAAAATTAATAACATCTTATTTATATCCTAGTGACATCCACATTGTGAGAATCTATTGAATTTGGGTAAATTTGCTGATCTTAATTTTAACCTTATTGAAAATCAAAGTCTGGCCTGCCTCATGGTTGGCAAGTGCTCTACTCCTGAGCTATAGCCCCAGCATGATTTTTTTAATCTATTATCAAGAATTTTGCTATTCATTGTTTATTAGCCATGACAGTCTACAACGTACCTAGTGACCCCTAAATAAGCCTTAGTTCCAATTATGAAATTAGCGAATTCGCTACCTGAGTTCTGTGCATTCAGATTCTGTTGCTAACTATGTCTGTGTTTAAGTTCTCCTCTCCTGATGTTCTCTTCCTTAGAGTTTCCCCTGCTCAGAGACTTCAGATTACACACACACACACACACACACACACACACACGCACATGCACACACACATGCACACGCACATGCACATGCAGACACACACACACACACACACACGTCTGTTCATGTGTCTGTGTGTATGGTAGTTGTTTTTGTCATCCATGGTCCTCGCTCCACCATTTTCTAACCTTCTGTTTTTTTTAATCATAATTCTATTTTTAATAAATTTTTACAAATACAGTTGTGAATTTGTAATTGGATAATCGTGTTGTTTAGGCATTTCAATTCCTCTGTGAGCAAATGAAATGGAGTTTTAAATTCCAGTTGTGGTTTTCAATCCTAACACTTGTTCTGCCTGTCTGTTGAAGGCCACCCCACGCCTCTCCTGTCATGACTGCCTCATTCTCTGTGTAGCTCAGCTTCTTATCCTCATGTCCACAGCTCTCTTCTTTCCTGAAGCACTTTGTTGTAATCCTGGGTTCCACATTTTAACTGATTGCTCCTTGTCACCATTCCAAGTTAAATACTGGACTACAATGAAGCACTTCCCTTGAAACACTTCCCATCTCCCTCTATATCATTCTTCTGCTTTCATTCAGTCCTGTGAACTTCAACACTACCTAAAGCTTGACAACATCTGCATTTACATTCCAAGTCTAAATTTCTATCCTGAGCACATTCTTGTATAGAGAGCTGTGTATTTGGCATCTCCACTTGCACATCTCATAATATATCTCAGACAGAACATTTCCTAAGCAACATATTAAAAGCCTTACCACCACACTGCATGTTCACAAAGTAGTTCTTCATGTGGACTTTTCCACTGAAGAGTATTATGTTCCTATTGGATCTCAGGTAAAAAACATGGAACATTCTAGATCCTATTTCTCCTAATCCATAAGCAAATTCTATTGGTATTCTTCTTCAAGTGTATTCAGTATATGATTCCTTCTAATCACCACCATCATTGTCACTATGACCAGTCCTCATTGCCTACAGAAATGATGACCTTTTTTGTCTCCTGCTTCTGCATCTTTTAGCCCACACTCCAATCTTTGCACTTCTACTAGGTTATTCTGTTCCAAACTGAAATCAGATCATTCATGCTTTGCTACTGTTCCTCCTTGATCTTGTGCCTCTCTATCTATTCCCACATTGTTCTTTAGAGGCACCTTTAAACTCACAGTCAACATGCACATCTTGTATTCAAACAAATACAATTATATTTATCCTTCAGTTTATTCTAATGAAGAACAGCTCGTTTGTTCTCCAGTAGTAATACATCACAGTACAGTAATTAGTCATAATGACAAACAGCCCTTAGAAACTACACTCACTCTTCTGTCACTGGAATTACTGCCTCCCATATATTTTTGTGGCAAAGTCTTTTCTATATTTCTGGCCTCTCTTCAGGTAGAAACCCCTTAGTGATGCCTCCTTTGAGTACCCTCTATCCATGTCTCTCTGACCCATGACTATTTTTTCTCTTGCTTCATGTTGCACTTTTCCATGTTCATTATTGACATGAGGAGGACTGACAAAGCAATTGTTACATCAAGGCTGCTTGAGATCAAGTCTTCATCTTTGTTACTTTGGGAGAATACTGTGCTCAAGTTTCTAAATTGTCCAGTGAGAATTATAACTTCATTGCATTTAGCTCACAAATCACTGAGAGCCAACACAAAGCAACCAGAGTGTTCCAAGGCATCAGTTGCTGTGGGATGGTCTGTATGTCAAACATGTTGCTTATTGGTCAATGAATAAAACACTGATTGGCCAGTGGTCAGGCAGGAAGAAGTATAGGCGGGACAAGGAGGAGAATTCTGGGAAGTGGAAGGCTGAGGAGACACTGCCAGCCGCCACCATGACAAACAGCATGTAAAGACGCCGGTAAGCCACAAGCCATGTGGCAAGGTATAGATTTATAGAAATGGATTAATATAAGATATAAGGACAGTTAGCAAGAAGCCTGCCACGGCCATACAGTTTGTAAGCAATATAAGTCTCTGTGTTTACTTGGTTGGGTCTGAGCGGCTGTGGGACTGGCGGGTGAGAGAGATTTGTCCTGACTGTGGGCCCAGTAGGAAAACTCTAGCTACAATCAGTAATCATCCAGTGAGTCTTAATGCAATATCATTTCTGATAGTCCGTTATGTGATTATTTACTATCTATCTTCTCTCATTAGAACATTGGTTATTCGATGTTTATTTATTGTATTCTAGATGCCCAGGAGCATTGTAGATACAATGTAAGATACCTGTTGAAGAGTTGAATGGATAATAAAAATAACAGTATAAATTTTAAAAAGTTACTATGAGTTTATAACCTACTCTATAACCTCTATCACCATGAGCCCAACTAGACCATATGTTTGCTTACTTTTTTTTCTGTTCTGATTTTGTTTTTAACCTAGAGCACATTCATTATATCTGACCCATGAGTATCAAAAGTGACACGAGCCCTGATAGAGTTCAGGTAGATGAGAAGTAGTAGATTTGACATGGTAAAGATGAAGCTATATTCAGTAATTTTTCTAAGTCAGTAATTTGGAAACTGTATACATTCATTCATTTTGGATTGAGATGTGATAAAATGCACTGGTTTGAGTAGATATTAAAAATTTCAATTAGAAACAGCATGTCACTAAATTAGCTTTCAATATCATAAAGCAAAACTTATTTATCCTTTTCTTGGTTTGTATGTCTCTGACCCACTCCTCATCCACTCCTCCAGAAGAATAAGTCCTCCCATGGAGGGACAACAAACCTGGTGCATTCAGTTGACACAGGGCAAAGCCCACCCCCCCCCCCCCCCCCCCCCCCCGCATCAAGGCAAGCAAGATGTCTGACCGTAGGTAATGGGATCCAGAAAGCCAATCATGCACCGGGGATAGATCCTAATAATACTGCCAGGGGACCCTCAGACAGACCAAGCTATACAACTGTCTGCCATATGCAGGGGGTCTAGTCCAGTCCCATGCAGGTTCCACAGCTGTTGGTCTAAAGTTCATGAGTTCCTATGAGCTTGGCTTCACTTGTCTCTCTAGATTTTCCCACCATGATCTTGATTCCCCCATTGCGCATATAATCTGTCTTCCCCCTCTGGACTCCTGGAGCTTGTCCTGGTGCTTGGTTGTGGATCTCTGCATCTGCTTCCATCAGTTACTGGATGAAGGCTCTATGATGACAGTTGGGGTTTTCACCAATCTGATTAACAGGGTAGGCCAGTTCAGGTACCCTCTCCACTATTGCTAGTAGTCTAACCTGATGTCATCCTTGTGGATTCCTGAGAATCTCCCTAGCACCAGGTTTCTCCCTTACCCCATAATGTGTCCCTCTATCAAGATATCCCTTTCACTGCTCTCCCACTCCATCCCTCCTCCAACTCGGCCATCCTATTCCTTCACCTTCTCATCCTCCATCCTCTCCCCATTTTTCTCCCAACCCAGTTTGCTCATGGAGATCTCCTCTGTTTCCCCTTCCCAAGGTGATCCATATTTTCCTCTTAGGGTCCTCCTTGTTAGCTAGCTTTTCTGGAGATGTGGGTTGTAGTCTGGTTATCCTTTGTTTTACATCTAGTACTCACTTATATGTGAGTACATACCATGTTTGTCCTTCTGAGTCTGGGTTACCTCACTCAGGATGATATTTTCTAGTTCCACCCATTTGCCTGCAAATTTCATGATGTCATTGGTTTTTACTGCTGAGTAGTACTAAATTGTGTATATGTACCACATTTTCTTAATCTGTTCTTCAGTTAAGGGGCATCTAGGTTGTTTCTACGCTCTGGCTATTATGAATAATGCTGTGCTGTGGATATTGCTCTGTATGCTGTGAATGTGTTGCTCTGATTGGTTAATAAATAAAGTGCTAATTGGCCAGTAGCCAGGCAGGAAGTATAGGTGGGACAAAGAGAGAGGAGAATTCTGGGAACAGAAAGGCTGAGTCAGGCGTCGCCAGCCAGACACAGAGGAAACAAGATGTAAAGATACTAGTAAGCCACAAGCCACATGGCAAGCTATAGATTTATAGAAATGGGTTAATTTAAGATGTAAGATCTATCTAACAAGAAACCTGAGCCATTAGGTCATATACTTTTAATAAATATAAGCCTCTGTGTGTTTATTTGGGTCTGAGTGGTTGCAGGCCTGGGAGGGACTGGAGAAAACTCCAGCTACAATGCTGCTATGAACATAGTTGAGCTGAGCATGTGTCCTTGTGGTATGATTGAACATTCTTGGGATATATGCCCAAGACTGATATCCTTGGGTCTTAAGGTAGATGAATTCTCAATTTTCTAAGAAGTCATCATATTGATTTCCAAAGTGGCTGTACAAGTTTGCACTCTCACCAATAGTGGAGGAGTGTTCCCCTTGCTCTATATCCTCTCCCATATAAGCTGTCATCAGTGTTTTTGATATTAGTCATTCTGACAGGAGTAAGATGGTATCTAGTTTACTACTTCTTTAAAAATATTTTCTTTGGTCATAGCAAATATCTCCCAAAAATCCTGATGATAAATGCCACATTTTAAGTCTGTTTAATCTTCCAGCTTTTCTCACTCCTATAATCTCTGTCTTTCAGCTTTTCTTAGTCATATAACCATTATCTTCCAGCTTTTCTTGCTCATATAATCCCTGTTAATTCCTGGCAAAGTTCCCTGGAGTACTGTTCCATCTTTGTCCCTATTGTTGACACAGTGGTCTCAACCAAGGCTGTAAGATTCAGCCACCAGGAAACAAGCTCCTTTTGGATTTTGTTTATTATTTAATATAAAGAGTGAAAACAACCAGGTGAACTAGTTCCTCCCACAAGATGCAGACAATGAAACAAAAAATGATGTGTCCCAGTGTGATAGGAACATGAGTCGGGGTACAGTTATCTGAAAGGCTGCTTCTACACTGCCACAAACATCTTCATGGGCTACACCTTTATCCTAAGGGAAGGTGTTCTAGAGACTGAGTGCTTCCTACTTCAGCAGGCACCAGGAGAACAGTCAAGTCTCATGAGCATCTCTGAAAGCCAAGATAACAGGAGGGAGAGGGCTGTGTGCCATCTCTTCACAAGCCTCCCAAGCATCATGTTTTGGAAAATGTATGCCATGTGTGTGCTAGTACCCATGGATTCCAGAGGAAGACAGAAAATCCTGGGTTACAGTTACAGATGTTTTTAGGCAGCCTAGTGTCAATGCTGGGAACCACACCCAGGTATGCTGTAAGAAGCAGCATTGCCTCTTGAATGCTGAGCCATCCCCCCTTCACACCCCATAATGCTGTTTTTTCTTTACTTTTAGTATATATTTTAAAAATATTATAAAATATGGTATACTTTTCTGCTTGACAGTCACAGAGGCACACACACTCACCCTAGCATTATGGAGGAGATGTATGCATGTTGGCATGTCTATGGAAGCACACCTGAAAGACAGAGGTCAATACCAGGTGGCTTCCTCCATTTCCCACCTTAGTTTTTTGAGACAGGATCTCTCACAAAATCTGGACTTAACCAATTGATGAGATGAGCTGGCCAATGAGCTTCAGAGTCTATAGTCTCTACCTCTCATTACTAGGATTGCAGGCATATCCCCACCACACTGGCTTATTACATGGGTGTTGTATCACTGACCTCACTTCATTGTACTCACTGAGCCCCCTTCCCAGCCCCAGTCTACATTTCTCTTGTGAGCCTTAGATCTGCATCAGTATGCCACCAAATATCTCCATGGTATGGTTTAAAAATCCCAGAATCAACAAATCTAGGCCTAAATTATAATCTTACCTGTTCAACTGCTTCTGTGTCAACATACATCATTTAAGTGATCTGAGCCCAGGTCTAGCAAAACACAAAACTTCAGAAATCCCATAGTTAACAGAATTAATTCACTACTATTTGTAGAACTAGCCTGTAAGCTTCATGAAAACAAGGCCCTTGTGTTTTGTTTTCCCTCAGCCTTGTATTTTTAACATTTTACTCAAAGGCCCAACACCAAATATGCAGTCAATATTGATACTGAGAAGGACTAAACATGTACATTTACCTTCCTAAAATACTCTGGTCCTGTGGTACAGTGTTACAGATGCTGTTTCTTTCAACCAGTGTGGAGTAAAGACAGACAGTAACTGGGAGACTTGCTCTGATATTATCCACTCTGCCCAGCTCCCAGTCGAACATCATTTTACAGCTCTGCAACACTTCGAATCTCTTTTCTATCCACCATAGGATATTGCTTCAAGAATCAAGTGAGATAATGAATGTGTCGTGTAAACTTAAAGTCCTTTATAAAACAGAGACTCATTTACTTATATAATTAATCAATCACCATTCTTTTTTAGTCAAGTCCAAAGCATAACATCCAGTCTTTGTGAAGTATATTCATCCTTCTGAACAATATTAACTCTATAAGAAGATATGTAGAATCTCATACTTAAATAAATGCATCCAGTGAGCCTCAGAAGATGACTATGCCTGGGCACTTACTAAAAAGCTGTACATACAGTGTATGTGTGTCTCTGAACCACTACAGCACCTGTTCATTCTTCATTCTTTTCATTTCTGCCTTGATTTTGCTGTCAACTTGGAAGGTTTTTGTTTTATTTTATTTTTAATCCATACCATGGCCTTCTTTCTGTTTCTGCAACTCTCACTTGTAATACTTTATTATAAAAATATTTGCATATCATGAGTATGGCATTTTCAGCCTTCAAATGCTGATGCTGTGTTTTCTTGGACTTGTGTCTGGAATTCATTATTATTAACAACATGTGGATTCTGCCTTTCATGTGGCACTTCTTATCTTTAAGGCTCTTAACTTATTTCCAGTATAATTAATATTTCTGGCACCACTGATCTGTTGGTTTGAAAGGAATTAAACTTTTTATGGGCTGAGATGGAGGAAGCCATTTCAAAGTTCTCTGTTTAGGAGCTGAGAGGTTTCTGAAATGTCCTGGAGTTTTGCACAGCAGCCTCTCTCTAAATAGTCTTAGAATAACCACTGACTACACACAGGGTTGCAGACTTCAGGATTTTAAAATCAGCAGATGACAGTATCTTATATATTGTTAATAATTCTATTGCGAAGGTGAAGTTTTAGTATCTCTGATGTACTGATTGCATTTCACTTCGAAGTGAAGTTAGAGGTGATTTTTCTGGATCATATTATTGTTCCATTTTCATTTGTTTTGAGATGCCATGTTTTCCATCTGAAGAGTTCTCTCACAAAGAGCATGATGGGCTCTCAGTTTACATTTCACTGACAGTGTGTACAGATTCTCTTTCCCCATCATCCTTAGCATGTGTCATCCTTGACATTTCAATAACAACCATTTATTTAATATGTGTAACTTGATAAACCATTGTAGTTTTTTCCAATTTTTTTGATGATTAGTGGTGTTGAACAGTTTAAATATATCTGTTGACCATTTGTATGTTTTCTTTGAGGAGTATGTTTAATTTGATCCTTTGTCTATTTTTAACAGGAATATTTTTGTCATGGATTTCTATGAGTTCTTAATATATTTGGGATGTATAGTTAGAAATACCTCTCTTCATTTGATGGATTGCTTTTTCATATTATCAATTATTTTGTTTAATTTTTTAATTCCATCTATGTTGATATTTAATGTGATATAAGATAAATGTCCATGTTCATCTTTCTGCATATGGACATCTGTTTTCTGAACATTATTTGTTGAATAAATTATCTTTTCCACATAAGCATACAATGGGTGCTCTTGTGAAAGTCATTGCTCATACCTGTATCGATTTGTTTCTGGACTTTTCAAGCTGTTTTGTTTGATTATACGTCTGATTTTAAGTCAGTAGCATACTATTTTGATTATTATAGCTTTGTAATAAACTTTGAAATCAAGAAGTGTGATGCCTCCAGATTTATTTTTGATTAAAATTTCTTTATGTGTTGAAATTTTGGGATTATTATAAAAATTTTAGGATTTACTTATCCTGTATCTGTGAATAGGCTACATTATACATTATGTTGAATACATAGAATTTTGGGTATTATGAACAGATTGACGATAGTGATTATTTGTATGCATAAATACAAATTATCTTTCTCTTGATTTATATATTCTTCAATTTTAATAAATATTTCACACTTTTCCATTTTAGTTATCTTTCACCCTTTAGTTAAATGTGTTTTCATGTATCCTTTTTCCTTTGTTGCTGTAAATGGACTAGTTTCCTGAACTTTGATCAATTGCTGTCAAGTGTAGAAACACAGCTGAGTTCTATGCTCGTTTTGTAAGGGCTACACTATATCTTGTTATCTGATCAATATAGCAAATTTTCTATCTATTTATGGGATAAATGTAAGACTTTAAACTGGAATTAAATGTTAAATGTTATAAGAAGGAATGGAGTGTTTTCTGTCCTTCATCTCAGACTCCCCTGGTGTTTCTTTTTATATCTATATTACTGCTGTTTTTAATTTGCATTTTGAGATATTCAGATCATAAATGTACCTATTATCTTTCTTTGTCATGATTACCCTCGGCAATTTCAGAGAAAAATGTAATGTAACCTTCTCTGTGCTGTGTTAATATGAGAAGGTTGAGATGCTACATAAAATCAATTAAAACATTCATGGACAAGCACAGGATTTGGACCTTGTGAAATGGACATGTTGTCACAGGTAACTTTTATAGCATAAAATTTAGCACCTTTAAGCATTATAGCAGGATCTGATTAAGGTTTCAGTTTCTGATGACAGAAGAAATCTTGATGATTTCAAATGAACTTTTCCATTTTCAGCCCTACTTGTTTTGATCTAGGAATTTTCTAAGATAAAAGTAGAATGTGTCAGATTTATATCATTCATTTTTTAAACATGCAACTGATAGACTATAATTATTATTTTCTTTTTTTTTTTTTTTGGTTTTTCGAGACAGGGTTTCTCTGTGTAGCTTTGCGCCTTTCCTGGAGCTCACTTGGTAGCCCAGGCTGGCCTCGAACTCACAGAGATCCACCTGGCTCTGCCTCCCGAGTGCTGGGATTAAAGGCGTGCGCCACCAACGCCCGGCTTATTATTTTCAATAAGACAATACAGGTTGACTGAACTCTGGGAGTAATATTACTAGTAAGAATCTAAACTGATTGCTTTAAATTTATTTCTAGTATATTCATGTTCAAAGTCTTACTCAGATGTGATTGCATCTGTTGCCTCCATCGTTCTTTTTATTCTATGTTATTTTCAATTTTAGCTTCTCCTTCAGAAATTTTAGTAGTGTAGCTTCAAAAATGAATTTTCTGGTTTTCCCTGTTGGAGGATTATTTCATTTTCCTTTATAGTAGAATTAAGATGCTTAGATAAACTTTTTAGTTTTTTTCTTTTGTTTCACACTCCAGCTCTGGAGAAACAATCTTTTTTATAAAAGAAAACTAATGCAAACTCTAATAGCTATAGTGACACATGCCCATGATACCAGTGCATTGAAGTTTTCCTGTGTCTCTCCCTGTCCCACAGCCACTCACACCCAAGTAAACACACAGACGCTTACATTATTTTTAATCTATATGGCCCAATGGCTCAGGCTTCTCACTAGCTAGCCTTACATCTTAAATTAACCCATTTCTATAAATCTATATTTTGCCACGTGGCTCGTGGCTTACTGGTACATTACATCTTACTTCTTCTGGCAGTGGCTGGCAGCATCTCCTCTACTCTACCTTTCTCCTTCCTCTCTCTAGTTGGAATGTCCCACCTAACCTTATTCTGCCTCACCATTGGCCAAACAGCTTTATTTATCAAACAATCAGAGCAACATACATTCACAGAATACAGAACAACATTCCATAACACTTCCCCTTTTCTGTCTAATCAAAAGGGAAGGTTTTAACTTTAGCATAGTAAAAATATATATAATAGAACAGTTATCAAGCAAGAATTACAGTTACAATATCTAGTCTATTTGTATTTGGCAAAATTAAAAAAAAATCTATCTATCCTATATTTGTGATTCTAAAATTTTATATTTAATTTACCTTTTATCATAACCAAGGAAAATTATAATTGTAATTATCTAGTCTTCAACTGCATCAAAGACCCCAGAAGGATATAATATTACCTAAGTAAACAGGAAGAGCATTGTAAGCAACTTCTAAAAATCTAGAATGACAGAGACAGCTGGCTACCTGGACAGGTACCCAAAGTTCTTATGCAATGTTGGGGCATCCATTCTTCAGCCTACAGACCTAGAGTCTCTCAGTAACTTCTCTCTGTGTCCTGTAGAATGTCTGGCAGTTTCTTCTGTGAAGCAGGAACCTGAAGGACCATCTCACCTTGCTAAGTTCAGTGGTCACCTTCCTATGGGTCCAGCATGTCCAGTCAATACAACATTTTGTCAAGCAGTCCAGGCAAGAACAGTTTCTTGCCCAAATGGCTATTTTGGCCAAGAAGAAGATAATCTCCATATGGAGTGTCTTTGATGCCCATCTTTCTCTCTGAAGTAAATTGGTGATGCCAGAAGCAGACGTGTCTCACTGTCTAGAAAGTCTAAGTTTTTAAAACATTTTAAATACCATATTCTGTAGGTCTTTGAAGTGTTTGAATATTACCTACCTAATTGAATTATATCTATGTAAACCTAGAAAACTTAACATGACTATAAGTTGACTATCATAGAAGACTAATTAATTATTAATCTGTATTTCTTAGTTATCCATTACAATTTAAATGAGTTACATAAACATAATACCTTAAATGAGAGTAGAAATATATATATATATATATATATATATATATATATATATATATAGTATAACAAAATCAACTCTAAAATTGTATCAATAAACTAAAATCAATAACAATGTAATACATTTTTAAACAAGTTGTTGCTCTTTAAAAGTAGGTTCATTAATCGACGCTTTCAGCCTATCATATCTATACTATCCCCTTTTCTTCTTTGGAAAGAGATTGCATTTATAATGAACCTGCTTTAAATAAAAATAAACATTCATAAACAATATTTTGGGAATTTGGACATAGTGTCTCATACTTCCTGGTGGATGAGGGCACTAGAAATCTAATGGGGAACCTGTGAAAATTCGAGATAATGGTCAAATCCAGACTGGAGTAGTCCGTGATGTTGTATTCTCTGAGTCAGTTGCCTTGAAGCTGTTTTTGGATGTTGGATCATCTGGGCCTCTCTGAGGGTCTTTCTTGATCAAACCATATTAGCCTGGAAGCAATCCACAGGTTCTCATCTTCTGTGGAAGCAAAAGCAGAACCTCTTTTCCAAAGTAACATATCTTTAGATATAAACTTTGAAGTCCAGATACCTTTAATATATATATATATATATATATATATATATATATATGCTTAACTCAACAGCTTTTACAATCAAATATCTTTCTGCAGTTAAAAATCCCAAAGACAATATAATCCAGACTCTGTGTGATTTCCATCTTTTTGTGGCTTATTTTTTCTATTTAAAGACTTCATTTTTTAAAACTATTTCTTTATGTAACTGTCTATATTTGTTTTCTTTTCTCTTTCAAGCCTATGTACATTTTTATGCACATTGTAAACAGTTTAGAGTTTTGTTTTATCTGAATCTGTCTTATTGTGAATCTATAATCTTTCTCTGACCAGGCGAGATTTTAAATTGTTAAACTGCATGGCTAGTACAAAAAGCAGCCTTGGCTGCTGACTCCACCCACCTCAGCTTCCCAATATGGCCGCAGTATGTTTACAGCCAGCCCTTGATGCCATGATGTCTGTTGACTCTGGGAGTCAGTGGGTCCATGCCTCTATCTAGCAGTGTGTAGCCAGAAACCTCTTCTTTTTTTTGTTTTTGTTTTTGTTTTTGTTTTGTGCTAGCAAAAGCTAAATCCACCATGCAGCATACTGTGAGGCTTGGAGATGTATCTGTGTATCATGATGGGAATTCGTCATGCTGTGTTTCAGCCCTCATGCCATGAACCTACCATACTGTAGCTGAAGGCCACATGCCTTGGCATCTCTGTACCTTGGCATCTATGTATCTCGGCCCACATGAGACATGAAGTAGAAAGCTGTTTTGGGCTCCATTATTGTGTGTTTAGAAGCCTTTTAAAAACTCTTTTAGGCCTTATGGAAATTCAAGAGCCCCACATTGGGTGACAATAGTAGTTGAAGTTTTCCTGTGTCCCGCCTGGTCCTGCAGCTGCTCAGACCCAAATAAACACACAGAAGCTTATATTATTTTCAAACTATATAGTCTAATGGCTCAGGATTCTCTCTAGCTAGCTCTTACATTTTAAATTAACCCATTTCTATAAATCTATACTTTGCCACGTGGCTTGTGGCTTACCGGTATATCTTGTTTCTTCTGATGGTGGCTAGCAGAATTGCCTCCGCTCTACCTTTCTCCTTCTCTCTAGCTGGAATGTCCCGCCTAGCCTTATTCTACCTCACCATAGGCAAAACAGCTTTATTTACCAACCCATCAGAGCAATATACATTCACAGAATACAGAATGACATTCCATAGCATATCAGCACTCCAAAGGTTGAGGCAGAGGGTTGTGAGTTTGGATGTATTAAGTAGCTTTGGATACTCCCTAGGACCTTACCAACAAAAAGAAAAGTCTGCCCTCTAAGTCTGACATGCTAATATGTAGGATTCTCCAGATCTCCTTAAATTATTCAAGCAAGAAACCTTATTTCAAAATTAAGAACTCCAAACACAGGCATGCAGCATGACTGTATTGAGCTTCAGAAGTTAAACTCCTGTGCCCTCCAATGATGTTGAACTTGCCCTTTGCACTAGAATAAGGTATTATCAACACATTTCAAAGCTTCCTGCTCTCCAGATATTCTCACCTTTCTGATTTTCAGAAATGCAAGACATTTAACAAGCATTTTCCCAAATATTATTATACGTACTCCATAACTTTATTTAAGTTATGACATAAATATTCTTCAGGATTAATTTTCTGTTTGATTAATTCTGTAAGTCTGCTTTTAGGGACATTGGCATCAGAAGTGTACCAGTGTCTCTTACATGATGTCATAGCTGGTCTCTAACAGCTCTCTTCTAATTCCATAAATCTTCTTGAGAGCATGCCACCTCTATACTGTGTTTAAATGTAGATTCTGATCTGGTGGGTCTAAGATGGGGTTTAAAGTGGTAATTCCAGATAGGATGCAGAAGATGTGTTGTGATTGGTCACCGGGCAGTTTGAGGATTAGGAACTGAATCTTCTCCTGGAGCCTGTTCCATTTGTTTACCTTTGTTTAGCTTTTCAGACTTTTAATTTTCTTTATAAATATAGTTTTATCCACATTTATGAATGGAATTAGTTCCTTAGATGAATGATATGAATTCTTGCTATAGGCAATCTTCCTGTTATAACTGACCTTGGAATCCATCTCCAGATAGAAAAGCTTCACTGGCTGTTCTTCCAGAGGTCCTGAGTTCAATTCCCAGCAACCACATGGTGGCTCGCATCCCTCTGTATTGAGATCTGGTGCCCTCCTCTGGCCTGCAGGGACACATGAAGGCAGAACATTGTATATGTAATAAATAAATAAATCTTAAAAAAAAAAAAAAAGAGGCCGGGCAGTGGTGGCGCAGGCCTTTAATCCCAGCACTCGGGAGGCAGAGGCAGGTGGATCTCTGTGAGTTTGAGGTTAGCCTGGACTACAGAGTGAGTTCCAGGAAAGGCACAAAGCTACACAGAGAAACCCTGTCTTGAAAAACCAAAAAAAAAAAGAAAGAAAGAAAGAAAGAAAGAAAGAAAGAAAGAAAGAAAGAAA